>JABUQX010126839.1:0-25067 GCA_015478945.1 Trachelipus rathkii | reverse complement strand
GAAAGGAAAGTATAGATAGTTAGAGTATATATATATATATAAAAGATAAGAGTTAGTAGTTATATATATATGATATATATATATATAAATATATAAGAAGAAAAAAATAGTATTTATAGAGGAGATATATATATATATAGATATATATATATACTATATATATATATATATATATATATATATATATATATATTTATATATATATATTAGATGAGACGGATACCAATTCTCTCTCTCCTCCTCCTCTCTCTCTCCCTCTCTCCCTCTCCTCCCTCTCTCTCTCCTCTCTCCTCTCTCTCTCTCTCTCTCTCTCTCTCTCTCTTCTCTCTCTCTCTCTCTCTCTCTCTCTTCTCTCTCTCTCTCTCTCTCTCTCTCTCTTCTCTCTCCTCTCTCTTCTTCTTCTCTCTCAGCATTGCTAACTAAAGAGAACATTTTTAAAAGTCATGTAGCTTTCTATTTCCATCATCTAGTTTTTTTAAGGGTGGCACATCAAGTTGTTAGTAATCGTAATAGTTTTTGCACTTTGTGTTTAACATTTTTTCTTGTTGTTGTTCAACTTAAAAAATAAAAAAATATATATATTAAAAACAAACTTTTTCCACAAAAAAGTAAGCACTCTGGTAATAAAGATTGCTGTTATTCAAAGAGTAGTGAGGTTCTCGTACTCGAAGAATCAGTTTTCCTGGAACTTCTGTAACTGCGACAGCAGCTGAAAAATCTCCAGTAGACGGTGATGTTTTTCCTTCACAAGCATCTGTAAGTCAGGCGCAATCAAGGAATACAGAAAAGATTGTTCATCCCAACCATTTGTGCAATTTCGTAGGTTCAATCATAAGGAGAAAGTGGAAATATTAAAATATATCTCGAAACCAGATTCAAAATATATATTTCCAACTCAGGAACGATATTTTCGAAGAAAGTGACTTGGATAATATTAAGAATATTAAGTGGTTAGCTTTACTGATAAAAATGTTAGGGGTTTATTACCAAATTGTGTATTGTTCTTGGAAACAAAAGAAGTAAAGTAAAACTACCCGGAATTGTTTTTTTGTCTCGAGACCGTATTCAAACTTGAACAGTCAGATTGACAGTCAGAAGAAAAGAGAGGCCGAAGACAGTAGAAAGCGGCTAATTTCACAGCAAAGCCACCTGATTCTGTGGTAAGTGCTGTACTATATCGTACGTGGGACATCATGGACTCGAGTCGAATCGAACTCTCTTGGCCTGTGGGAAACGTAGGTACTTTTCGGAGTCTTTTAAGATATCAAAGTAATGTTGAGGACCATGTAGTTCTTTCAGAACATTTACAAACTAGTGCTAGAAACACCATGTGTATATCAGTTCCACAGTCCAAAATGTTTTAATTCAGTCATTTTTGTGCATCTCTGTAATTCAACGTAAAATTGTGCAAAACATAAAGAAAAGTAAATTCAAACCGATGAGACGATCGATGTGTCCTAGAAGGAACAATTTTCGTTTTGTGCGTTACGTTGATATTGATACTCTTACCGTCAAAGAAGATTTTTTGTTTTTCGTCTCTGTCAATGATTTGACGGGAATAAGTCATTCAAAATTAATTGAAGAAAAAGTAATTGAACTTCGTTTGGATATGAATAATCTAAGAGGACAGGGGTATGACGGTGCAGCAGCAATGAGTGGCGAGTTCAGGGATGTTCAGAGAGTAATAAAGGAAAAATGTCACAAAGCTATTTATACTCACTGCTTTTTGCATTGCTTAAATTTATGCCTTCCAGACGCTTCTAAAGTTCAAAATATTCGAACTGCAAATGGAATTATATCAGAATGTTGTACATTTTTTCTTGTAAGTGCCAAGAGGACAAAAGTGTTTGAAGAACAAATAGAAGAACTTATTCCTATGAGTAGCAAGAAGAGATTAAAAAAGTTTGCGAAACTCGCCGGTGCCAACGGCATAAATCGCTTTTATTATTTAAAGAGATGATAAACCCGATAATAGCAGCTTTGGAACAAATAAAATGTGAAATTGGAGATCAGTCAAAAAAAGTTACCTTAATGTTTACAGTGCATCTTTTCTGGTTTCCTTTTTCCATTAAACAGACTATTAAGTTTAACATGGAATCCTTCAAAACGATTTCTGACAAGTTATTGATTTGGTGAATGCCTTTAATGAAGTGAATCTAGTTAAAACTAAACTTAAAGCCATCAGAGAAAATGCAACATTAATATTTCGGTAGATTTTTCAAGAATGTGTAAGCGCATCTGAATCTGAGCTGGGTATTGAATTTGCTGTACCAAGAATTAACAGATTCAATATATAAATGAGCAGCAATAGCAGTTAGCAGCAGTATATATATATATATATATATATATATATATATATATATATATATATATATTATACATATATATATATATGTTATGCATATACGGTATATATATATATATATATATATATATATATATAGTATATATATATATATATATATATATATATATATATATTTATATCAATATGGTATTGGTTGTATATCTATAAGAGTTATATATTTATATATATAAATTGTATTTATATATATATATATATATATATATATACATATATATATATATATTATATTATATAGATATATTATTATATATATGTAGATGTTTTATACACTTTTGCTGTGATAAATATATTAAAATTGTATAGATGTTTAGTAGATATATTATAAAGCTATATATATATATATGCATATGCTGTAAAAGGTAAATATATATATATGTTATATATAATATATATGTTAAATAAGAAGTAAGATATTTATTTTTATATATCTTAAATTATATATATAAATATATATATATATATATATATATATATATATATATATAGTATATATATATATATATATATATATATATATATATGCATACTTAAGTTCTTATCTTTGTCTGTCCCGGGAAAAAAAAATTGATACGCTAATTAGCATATATATATATTAAGTATATATAAAAAGAGCAGTATGTAATTAAGTTATTATACATATATATATATATATATTATATATATATATGTGTGTATATTGTTTCATGTAATTACCGTGTATTTTTTATAAGTACTGTATATTAGGGTATGGGTCATATATATATTATATAATAAGGTATGCCTATTATATTGGTTATATTATATATACATATATATATATATATGTTATTATGCTATACATATATACATATATATTATTATATTATAATATAGCATATATATATATATATAATATATATATATATATATATTTATATATATATATATAATTAAATATATATGTAATTATATATATATTTTTTTTTTTTATCATTTTTATCATTACCATTTTTATCATTATCATTTTTATCATTTTATTACTTTTAATACTTTTATTACTTATTATTCTTTTAATTTTATTACTTTTAGTATTTTTATTTTTATTTTATTCATTTTTTTTAATTCTATTTTTATTTTATTTTTTTAGTATTATTTATTTACATTTATATTTGTTTTTATTTTAGGAGATTTTCATTTTAGCAACTTCTTTAATAGGAAACGTCATAGTATCAGCCATGACAACCTCTCAGTACATGGATGTGAAAGACTCGAATGAAGTAGATTTCTCGTATCCCCTTAATATATCAATTGAGTTAGACATATACCTTTCGTATCTGACAAGTTTTAATTCTACTGACCATTCTATAAGAACTATCTCTAAGAGCTTGCTGGATCAAGTACTAGATCTTGGAAATTCCATGTCTTCTTATTTAAATATTTCTGCTAATTCTCCAGATAATACTAACACATTTAAGCACAATGATTCCATTAACGAACACATTGCATGTTATGTCTTTCGTAAATTCGTTCATATTTCAACAATCGGGATGATTATGCAGCTGATGGTAGCTGTTGTAGCATGCTATAAAAAAATACTTTGTTTGAGGATTGAAATGACTTCTATCCAATGTCACAGGATAGTTGCGTTGGATTTCGATCTCGATCCATGTGATGCTATAACTTCCCATCAAGCGAACCCATCATCGCCTGCCAAACCTACTTCGTCGCCTTGGCCGAACCTATCTTCATCGCCTGCCAAACCCATCTTCGTCGCCTCAAGCCGAACCTACTCTCGTCGCCCGCCGAACCTACTTCGTCGCTCAAGTCGAACCTACTTCGTCGCCTGTGCCGAACCTACTTCCGGTCGCTCGCCGAACCTACTTTCGTCGCTCGCCGAACCTACTCTCTGTCGCTCTGCGCCAACCTACTTCGTCGCTCGCCGAACCTACTTCGTCGCCCGCCGAGTCCCATTTCATCCCGCCGAACCTTTTTACTTCATCCCTTGCTTGTCCTTACTTATCCCTTGCCGTGAACCTACTATCCCTTTGCCGAAACCTACTCATCCCTTGCCGAACCTACTTCATCCCTTGCCGAACCTACTTCATCCCCTGCCGAACCTACTTCATCCCCTGCCGAACCTACTTCATCCCCTGCCGAACCTACTTCATCCCCTGCCGAACCTACTTCATCCCCTGCCGAACCTACTTTATCCCATGCCGAACCTACTTCGTCGCCTGCCGAACTGTGATAATTGACACTTAAGAAAATGTACCTTGTTTCCCTTAAAAGTTGAAAATATTTTTTTCCTAGAAATTTTTAAATTAAATTGTAATTTATGCTAGCCTTTTTTCTCTTTAAATCATCGATAAAATTAATAAAAATCTTATTCTAAAAATGGGCTTTTTTGTTGATAGTATCTTACAAATTTAAATTAAATATACTTTAGGAGGCAGCAATAAGGTAGAAAAGTTGCAATCCTATGAAAGATTGATATGCTGGGGATAAATATAACTTAAAATAAATTTGAAAACAAAAGTAATGAAGTTTTAGCTTATAAAAGATGTTTTTCCTTAAACTATATATTTGTTAAAAGCTTTATATTTGTGATTGTTTCCGTATCTTCCCACTAAATATATATATATATATATATACCGCGTATATATATATAGGCAATTATTTTCCGCGTTCCCGCCCGCCGCGCTGCGCCCGCAGGCGCAATATTTCCGCCGCCAGAAAGAAATATAATATATATAAATATATATATATTATATAATATAATATATATATCTATATAATATAGCTATATATATATATATATAATATATATATATATATAATATATATATATATATATGATATATATATATTAAAACAATATAATATATATATATATATATATATATGTGTTGGTGTGTGTGTTGTGTGTGAGTGTGTGTGTGTCTATGGTTGAACGTAAGTGTCTATGTGTATTTGCCGACAATGTGTGAATAAGAGTATAGTGTAATAAGTGTAGTTCTATGGTAAGTGTATAACTGCTTATAAGAATGAATCATTCAATTATTAGTGTGTGATCAAAAGATGATGCCATCAAACGGATGAAGTCATCAAAGATGAACCACCAAAGCTGACGGCACCAAAGCTAATTATTTAAAGTTGAGGCATTCCTAACGTTGCAGGCACAAAAAAACTGTAGGCACAAAGTTGAGCATCAAAGCCTGAAGGCAACCCAAAGATGGAAGCATCCACAAATACGAGTGGTGGGAGACGTCTTAGGGTGTAAGGTGGTATGTGTGTGTGGTGTTTGTGGGTGTGTGTGTTGTGTTGTGTGTGTGTGGCATGTGTGTATGTGTGTTCTAATAATAATAACAATAGGCGTGAAGTAAATAACAGACGAAATAATAATAAAATAATAAATAAAATGTTAATAAATATTTTTATGTATAAGTGGAGTGTTGAGTGGGGTGTGTGTGTGTGTGGTGGTGTGTTGTGTTGGATGTGTGCGACCCTGTGTGTGTGTGGATGTTGTGTTCTAATAATAATAACAATTAGGTATGCTGATAGTAAATAACACTAAGCTATAATAAATAAAATAAAATAAAATGTTTTAATAAGTTATACGTTTTGTTCTTTAGTGACGTGTGTGTGTGTGTGTGTGTTGTGTGTGTTGTGTGCTTGTGGTGTGTGTGTGTATGTGGTGATGTGGGTGTGGTGTGTGTGTGTGTAGGTGTATGGTGTGTGTGTGGTGTGTGCTTGGTGTTGTGTGGGTATGTTGTTCTAATAATGAAAACAATAGGTATAGAAAGTAAAACACTATTATAATAATAAAATAAAAATAAAATGTTTTAATAAATTATTATTTTATATGGGTAAGTGTGTGTGTGACTGTGTGGCGGTATGTGTGTGTGTGTGTGTGTTGTGGTGTGTGCTGTGTGTGTGTGTGTGTGTGTGTGTGTGTGGTGTGGGGTGTGGGTGTGCGTGGGAAATATTGCGCCTGCGAGCGCACGCGGCGGGCGGAACGCGGAAATTATTGACGCCTGCGGGGCCGCACGCGGCGGGAACCGCGGAAAATATTGCGCCTGCGGGCAGCACGCGGCGGGCGGGGGACGCCGGCGGGACGCACGCATAGCCGGGTGCGGGTTGGCTGGACTTTGTCGGGTGGGGCCATGCCTGGAGCCCCGGTGGTTAGCGATTGAACTAGTGAATTAATATTATCTAGTTCTAGGTGAAATTAATAATATTCCGGCAATGTAAAGTATTTATTATAAATCATGATATACATTAGTAAAAATAAAACACTTTTAAATACAAATCAGATAACTTGTGCACCGCTTAACAGCTAAAGTGGACTATGATTTTTAAAATGAGTTTGGTCTAAAAAGATAATAAAAACATCACAACCTGCTTCAATACAAGTTTAAAGGAACAAAGTTAATTTTCCAAAGACGAATAAAATATTTCTCGACCAATCACATACGGAGGCCATATAAGGATAAGGATTACTCCGACCAATCACAAGTAAGAAAAACATTTCCTTCTTACCTGCTAAAGGATCTTACCGATCCAGCAGGTTTCAGTTTTGGAAATATATTATAAAAAATAATAATTAATTAACAATTGATTCTTGCTCTTAAACTGGAATTTATCCTTGTTGACCTCTGTGCGCGTATTAGGCTTAAATCAACCTGGGATACAAAAACGGCTGTATCCTAAATTTAGGCCTAAATTTAGGCCAAACGTAGTTATTGCACCACATTTTACAGAAAAGGTCAGTTTGAAATATATTTTTGACGCTGGAATGTGGCCTAAACGCCCCGGGGATACAAAAAGGATTTATCCTAAAATTAGGCATAAAAGGTAGTTATGTCAACACATTTACAGAGAGAGGTCATGTTTCGTTTCATGTTTAACGAGTGCGGTTGTGTGTTTTCTCGTGGTGGAATGTCAATATAATCATAATAAATAATAATTAAAATAAAGAAAAATCCGAATTATTTAAAAAACTTTGAAATATTTTTAAAATCGACGGAAGTAATTAGTAAATGTAAGTGAATTTAATTGTATTGTTTAAATAAGAACTTAGAAAGATTTTAATAAAATACATGTTACTGTAGCAGAGAAGAACTTATTTTGTCATTTTTTTTTATTCTTATTACATGGCTAAAGATGATGGAAAGCAGTAAGTCAATAGAACAAAAAACGTGGCATAGTTGGTTTGTAGAAGGGTGCTAGGGGCTGACCTTACTGATTTACTGATTTTTTTTTTTTATTGCTTTTAAAATACTTAAAATATATGTTTTTAATTAAAATTTCAATAAATTTTTAGGTAAAAGTTATATTTTAAAACTTGATAGTTATAAAATTTATAAACAAAAAGTATTAACAGTTAATAATATTTTCTTTGTTCAAGTGATGATTTGATTTTATTATAGAAGTTTTAAGAAACTTTGAAATAATTTTAGTTATATTTGAATGAGTAATATAAATGTACGTGTTGTTTAATTAAAACATAAAATGTTTTAATAAAGTATATGCGTATGTGTAAGTGATGTGTGTGTGTGTGTGTGTTGTGTGTGTGTGCGTTCTGTGTTGTGTGTGTGTGTGAGTGTAAATGAAAGTGTCAGGTAATGTAAGGGTCCTCATAGTATGTGTTGTTATAAGTGTAGTAAATCTGTGTAGGTGTAAGAAATCTGCGTGTGTAAGTAAATCTGTGCCTGAGTGTGTGTAAGTAAATCTGTCTGTGTGTGTGGTTGGTGTGTGTGTGTGTTGTGGCTCCTGTGTGTGTGTGTGGGTGTGCATGTGTGTGTGTGTTGTGTAAGTGTAAAATGTAAGTGTCTATGGGTAAATGTAAGTGTCATTAGTGAATGTGTGTATAGGTGTAAGTAATCTGTTGTGGGAAAAGTAAAGTAAATCTGCGTGTAGTAAGTAAATTCTGATTGGAAGTGTGAGTGTAAGTAGTAATCTGGTGTGTGTGGTTTATTGTGTGCGCTTAAAATATAATAACAATAAGTTATGAAAACACAACACTTAAGATAAGAAATAAAAATAAAAATAAAAAAAAATAATAAAAATAAAATAAAAATAAATAAAATAATAAAAATAATAAAAAAGTATTAAAAACAAAATAAAAAACATTAATGTTAATAAATATATGAGTTTAAAGCAGTAAAACATAGGAGTTAAAGGCAGAAGCAGAAGAAAAGCAGTAAAGCAGAAGTTAAAGCAAGTAAAGCCAGAAAGTTAAAGCAGTAAAGCAGAAATTAAAGCAGTAAAGCAGTAAAACAAGAGGCATGTAATCCCTTAGGTGTTATTAATCCTCTATTGATTACTGAATTTTACTGCTTAAGTATTGTAATGTATGTGAGGTTAACAGCAGTAAAGCAGTGAGTAAAGCAGTAAAGCAGAAAGTTAAAGCAGTAAAGCCAGTAAAACAAAAGCATACTAATCCTTGTTGCTATGTAACACCTCTATTGATTTACGCTTTAGGTATGGAATGTAGTGAGAAGTTGACTTAAGCAGTAAAGCAGTGGTAGCAAGTTTAAAGCAGAAAGTTAAACAGCCCAAGTTAAAGCAGTAAAACAAAAGCATACTAATCCCTTGGCTATGTACACCTCTATTGATTACTGATTTACTGTTTAAGGGATGTAATGTTAATAAATATGTGATTTAAAGCAGTAAAAACATATGAGTTTAAAGCAGTAAAGCAGTGAGGTAAAGCAGTAAAGCAGTAAACAAAAGCATAACTAATCCTTAGGTGTAGGTAACACCTCCTATTGATTACTATTACTGCTTAAGGTGAGTAAGTTTAATTTTTTTAATAAAATTTCGTACAATTGTAGTAAAATAAAATGATTAGTATATCAGACACTCTGGATTTTTTCTTCTTACATACAATTTTAAAAATTTATAAAATTAAAAAGTATTAAAGTAAAAAGTATTAAGTTAAAAAATGTTTTTAATAAAAATGTTTAGTATAAATATAGATGGTTATTCAAAGATGACGTCATCAAAGATGAGTCAACAAAGATTAACCTTCAAAGTTGAGGCATCAATGCTGAGGCATTTATTTATGCTGAGGCATCAAAGTGAGGCATCAAAGTTGAGGCACAAGTTGAGGTATTCAAATTCAAGTGATGTGAGTCTGTAACGTAAGTGTATCTGGGTGTGTGGTGTGACGTGTAGTGTATTTGGTTTAAAATGTAAAGTGTCTATGGGAGAGTGTAAGTGTTTATTATAATTGTCATAGTGTGTATAAGTGTCATAGTGAATGTGGGTATAAGTCGTATGTGTTGGTGTGGTGTGCAGTAATCCATATATATTATATATAGGCTATAAGTGATAGAAAAAGGACTAAACTCCTATAGGAAGCACATCTAGCAGCATTAATATACACCATCGAATCCTCATACCTTTGAACCCTTAGGGTAGACACCCAATATTGGAGCTATTCGGGGCTCAGGAGGAAGGCTAGAAAAGGCTTGAAAAAAAGGGGCACTCAGTTGGCACTATGCACTCATTGGACTATGTTGGCACTCACTTTGGCACTCATTGGCAACTCACTTGGCACTCATTGGCACTCATTGGCACTCACTTGGCACTCACCTGGCACTTCATCTTAATACTCATAACCACTAATAGAACATGCCTCCTAGATACTTCTTCACGTGATTGGAACCATCAAAGCCATCAAGTTATCGGGTGCCAAAAATTTGACCCACGGTATATGACAAGGTCAAGGGCGAAATATCATGGCCAAACAAGGTAAAACATCAAAAAGGGCTAAGCCCTAAAGGGAAGGACAAAAAGTTACCGTGGGTCAAAAATTACCCATGGACGACAAAGGGTGAGGTTATGGGTGGTTTGTACGTGAGTGTAAGGTGTAAATGTCAAAGCGTCGATGGGTAAATTGTATAGTGTATGTGAATAAGTTGGCATAGTGAATGTGTGTATAAGTGTAAGTGTGTGTGGTGTGTGTGTGTGTGGTGTGTGTGTGTGTGTGTGTGTGTGGTCGTGCACACGTATGTAGGTTTTCAAGTTTCAGGATAGATCCCATACATTGCGTTCAAGTTAGAACGAAATAGTGACGGGTGGACCACGAGTGGCCAAAAAATAACCGTGGGCAAAAATTGACCATGGTATATGGCAAGGTAAAGCCCGAAAATCATGGTCAAACAATGTAAAGACATCAAAATAGGGCTACCCCTAAAGGGTGGCCAAAATTACCGTGGGCAAAAAAGACCATGATCGGAAAAAACTTTAGGGTGGGGTACGCTCACAACGGTTGCTGTGCAACCCGGTTGGAACCCTTCTTCGAAGGGGTTGCCTAAAAATTACGCGTGGGCAAAAAATTGACCCACCCGTACTACCAAAGGGTTGATCGAAAAATTAGGGTGGGTTACGTACACCCATGTGGCGAAGACCAAAGGGTAGGCAAAAATTACCGGGGGGCCCAAAATTGACCCAGAAGACCAGAAGGATAGCTAAAAATTTACCCGTGGGTCAAAATTGACCCATGGAAGACCAAAGGGTAGCCAAAAATTAACGTGGGCCAAAAATGACCCACGGAAGATCAAAGGGTAGCCAAAAATTACCGTGGGCAAAAATGACCCACGGTCGAAAAAATTAGGGGGGGCGTAAAATAGGGGCGTAATACGTACAACGGTTGCTGACGCAACCGTTTGGCGCAACCCTTCTTCGAAGGGTTGCCAAAAATTAGGGTTGCCGAAAAAATTAGGGTTCTCAAAAAATTTGGGTTCTCAAAAAATAGGGTTCTCAAAAATTAGGGTTCTCAAAAAATTTGGGTTCTCAAAAAATTAGGGTGGGGTACGTACAACGGTTGCTTACGCAACCGTTTGGCGCAACCCTTCTTCGAAGGGTTGCCAAAAATTAGGGTTGCCGAAAAAATTAGGGTTGCCAAAAAATTAGGGTTGCCGAAAAATTTGGGTTCTCAAAAAATTTGGGTTCTCAAAAAAATTTGGGTTCTCAAAAAATTTGGGTTCTCAAAAAAATTTGGGTTCTCAAAAAAATTTGGGTTCTCAAAAAAATTTGGGTTCTCAAAAAAATTTGGGTTCTCAAAAAATTTGGGTTCTCAAAAAAATTTGGGTTCTCAAAAAATTTGGGTTCTCAAAAAATTTGGGTTCTCAAAAAAATTTGGGTTGCCCAAAAAGGTCAAGGCCCAAAAAGGTCGCGGTCAGAAAAGGTCGCGGTCAAAAAAAGGTCAAAAAGTTATAGTGACTTTCGTTTTCCAATATCACCCCCCTACTACTAGGGTTGCCAAAAAATTAGGGTTGCCAAAATTGTACCGTTGAATACAAAAGGGTTCGCCGAAAAATTTGGGTTCTCAAAAAAGGTCAAGGCCCAAAAAAGGTAAAGGCCCAAAAAGGTCAAGCCCCAAAAAGGTCAAGGCCCAAAAAGGTCAAGGGCAGGTAAAAATTTGGGCTCAAAAAAGGTCAAGGGCAGGTAAAATCCGCGTTGGTCATTTTGACCATCGTGCTGCAATATCCCGTACATACTACTCAAGGAGACATAACATCTCTGCCCCACTCTGCTGTTATTATACTATATATATATATATATATATATATATACTATATTTATATATATTATATATATTATATATATTATAATATATAGATATATATAATATATATAATATTATATATATATAAATAATATATATATATAGATCAATATATATATATATATACATATATAATATTATATATTATATATTATATATATATATATATATATATATATATATATTATATTAATATATATATAGATATATATATATCAAAATATCCTGACTCCAGTAACTTTTACTACTCGTGCTCTCTCACTCTCTCTCTCGTCTCTCTCTCTCCTCTATATATAATATAATATATATATATTTATATATATATATATATATATATATATATATATATATATATATATATATACTATATATATATATATATATATATATATATATATATATATTATATATATATAATTAAATACTTGAGTTACTCCCATTAAAATATTTTCTTTATTTAAATCGTTTTCTATTGTGGATTCCATGATTAACTTTAATAATATTTCAAGTTATTCTTTTTTCTTCAATTATTATAAAGTATTTTAGTAATATTTTTATTATTTTATTTGTTTTATTAAATATGTTGTTATAAATATATTTATTATGTAGAGTATTTAAACATATCATTTATAAACATAGTATTTATAAACAATTTTATACTCTAAAGTCTAAATTCACAGATAAGATCTCCGCCAATTGCTTTGGGCACGGATTAGCGCTATGTTTAATGTGTTAAAAGCGTTATTTAATAGCGGCTATTCCTCCCTTTTTCGTTTCAATTTTGCATAATCTTTTATAGTTATTATGTAATAATTTCATTATGTCTTGAGTCAACTTTCGCAAAAAAAATAAGAGAATATTATCGTAACATTATAAAATTTGCAAAAACAGATCGTTTCTATAATGTCAACTCGTGATGAGCACGAGTAGCACGAGTGCAGGAGTCACCTCTGATATATATATATATATATATATATATATATAACTATATATTTATATATATATATATATATATATATAATATATATAGTAATATACTATATATATATATATAATATTAATATATATATATATATATTATATATATATATATATATATATAATATATAATATATTATTATATATAGATGGGATATATATAAGAGTAAAGACGCGATAAAACCAGAAGGGAAGCGGAAAAGAGAACAATCAGAGGGAGACAGGGAAGAATGAGAAAGATCTTGGAGTGTTATTGGAAAGTACAAAGAAAATTCTGAGAAGGCAGCAACATTTGCTTTGAGAATTTGTGTTTTCAGAAGAGAGTGTATTTAAGTTTCAAGTTTTGGATTCAATGACTACTCTAGGATATCTTTAAAGTTTTATAGAAGTCAAAATTTATTCAGAGTGAATTAAATTTTTAGAGTAATGGAGCTTAAAAATTTTAGAATGAGGAGCAGGCAATATTTTAGGAAACACCTCTTTCTTAATATATTGGAATGAGGGATTCATGAGACATTTACCAAATATGTTTCGGAAACCTTTAGGTCTAATAATTGAGACACAGAGCGCTTTTGGGTGTGAAAGCTGCAAATGCTTCAAAGTCATCGTTCGAGGTCATACTGAAAGATTTCTTCCTTGGTTCTGGTAGCCAAGGGGCTGAAAACCCCCTTCTATCTTAATTTCATTTTCATGAATGGTGTTGATAAGATTAAACCCTTATCAATCATCAACGCCACACTGCACTTGTGAGGAATTGTTTCTTTTTTTAAAAATAAGAAAATAATTAAATATATAAATGTAATATATTATATATATATATATATATATATATATATATATATATAAATATTATATACTATATATATATAGAAATATATAAAAATTTAAATAACTACATTTTTAATTTATTATTTAAATTATGAAATAATTAAAATTTATTACTTATTTTTATATTATTAAATTAATGATTTTAATTTTTTATACAGATATGATATGACTGTCGTCGGAGGAGAGGACGCACTGAAAAGAGAGTGGAAAAAGAAATGAGAAGGTTTTAGAAGAAATCAATTAGAAAAGAAGACCCAAAGAAACCCACAAGAGCTGCAACAGGGACTCGAAAAGTTTGGTTTGGGAAGGAGATGGGCTCTGAGTGAACATTTGATTAGATTGAGCAAAAACTTTTTAGAGAAAAAGAATAATAATAACGAAAATTTTAGTAAAATTTAAAACAAAAATTATACTATAATTTTACCTAACGGGGGAGCAGCAAAATTTAATTCTTGGTTCTTTTTAATATGTTAAGTAAAATAGATGACCAACAATATTTTGGATTTACTTATTTTATAAGAAGAATGGACATTCGACGGAGTCGGCTCGCATAGGTCAAGAAGGAATTATCAAGCACCAGAATAGCGGTCGGTAGCTCAGCGGTAGAGCACTCGCCCAACTAAGCGAGAGACCCAGGTTCGTCACTGGTCGGGCGTGTGAGTGTGAGCTATCTCTTCTTGGCTCCGTCTTGCTCCGAGCCAAAAATTGAGCACACCCCCTCCTAGATTAGGGCTCTGCCCGTGAGCGGTGGTGTTAACTGTAAAATATATATATATATATATATATATATATATATATATATATATATATATATATTTTGTTACAGTAAGAAAACAACATATATTTTATATATAATATATATATATATATATATATTAGATATATAATATTATATATATATCATATTATATATATATACATAGCGTTAGCTTGAAGGAAATTTCGGAGGGGTTAGATTATATGTATATAATATATATATATTATATATAATTATATATATATAATATATAATTATATATATATATATATATATATATTATATATATATATATAATAAAATATATATATATAGAAAAAACTTACCTTACAAATATAAAGTACTTTTCGCAAAAATGTTTGACTTCTTCGGGGCTGACTTCAATTTCGTTGTATATATTAAGTAATGCCAATCCTGTTGTACGTTATTGTCCCATCGAATTTCTGAGATAAGTTTTTAGGCGTTTTTAATGTTGAGAAAGATCGTTCAGGTTTGCCCGTTTGAAACAAGGTAGTGTAGCTAAAAATATTGCACGGACCTCTCATTATATTGGCATACCAATGTTAGGCACTAGCAAGTATAGGTAATGCCTCTTTATCCAGTATTGGACTCTTCGTAATCTATTTATCTACACATCTACCAATTTCCGCAGGATTCACTCCTAACTTCAATGATGAAAGTTGTTTTTAGATCTTGGGAGCAATTGGTTTTTATAAAAATATCTAAGCAAATGAATGTCAGTCAAGATTATAACCCCGGGTATGTATAAATCATTCGAACAGCGACTGAGGAATAAAATTTTTGTAGATTTACAAAGGAATGAGCACTATGTTACAACATTCGATGTTGCAATTCTTTCCAGTAATAGTTTTCTAAAAAAATAGAATAAAACCCAAAACATTCGGTAATAATTTTCAGGTGTTGCATTAAATGAAAGCTGCCCTCGACGGAGAGCAAGTCGAGGAATCGAAATTGTTGCGTTTAATTGGGAAACTAGATTGGTGGCCTCAGTGAAAATACTTTTGAAGATGGAATTCTGGCAATCCCAAAGATCCGCCAGTTTGCATGGAGTAGTACCACATTATTGACATGGTCAACCCCAATGCTTTCAGTTTAAGTCGCAAAACAACTTTTTGTAGTGTCCAAGATGTTGGAGCTCTAGTAACACGAAATTTCCTCCAACTATGTTATTTCATTGAAACATGAGGCTCTCCTTCTTATAGAGAACCAACTCAAAAGCGCCTATGGGGTTTGGACAACTTCTCCCCGTCGTTCGAGGATAAGAAGTTATACCTCCAGTGGACTGAATTGAGTCTACCCTATCGTTTAACGTGGTGACCTTTGTCTAGCACTCAATTTAAACACCATTACAAAAATATATATGATGTGTACATTATAGAAGAGAGCCAGTTATTTCGCATGAAGGCATACAGGGAGCGTTTGCTTTGTACAAGATTTCTTATATCTTGTGTAACCCAGAAATCTTCTACAAATGATTTCTAGCATTGAATTCTTATTATTTCTTGGACATTCACATAGTTATTGTCAACAACCCTTATAACTCCTAGTTTCACATAAAGCATAAAATGACTTTTATTTTTTAGATTAGTGCAAATCTTTTTTAATACTATTCTTATATCTAAAGGGTATATTGTTTCTCTTTGGTTGAGAGTGATAGAGAACCAAGAAAACTGCCTACCGACACTTTTTTACGACCGCTCCACACAACACATTTAACAGCGAATACGTTAACTTATTATAAATGGCATTGTAACATTATCTATATTACGTAACAAAGTTTAATTAATCAATATATTGCTGCACTAGCAATGAACGATATATTATATATATCCTGAAACTTTGGATAGTATCTCTAATTAAATCTTAGACTGAAACTCTCATTTACATCCCACTCATTACATCAACTGCAGCACCATCATACCTCACTTGGCCCAATTCATATTTTAAGGTCATATGAACATTATTATCTAAGAGAATGTAAATAATGTCATTATAATATAGTCGATAAATAATACATTTATACCGAATGATGTAAGTCTCTCTTTCCATAGTACGGCTACAATATTATATCAATATGATAATAATTCTTCTGTCCTTAAATTTTTTAAAACGACTGAGAGTCTCCATAGTAACTATATAAATAGGCGGCTATAATCCGTCATTTGTTTTCCATGTTTTTGTGATATATTGTATGACTCTGTCGTTTCTCATCCTCGCTAAAACTTTTGAAAATGTTATCTTGGAAAAACATGTTGTGCTAACATTGTTTTCATGGTTTCTCTCCTTTATTAACGATTGCCTACACGCCTCCACAATTTTTTCCTTTATATAATTTCACTTCCACTAGTTTCAATTTTAAGGGGGACTGTTCTATAGTGTTCATATAGAAGAATACTCGTTGATTTGAACGGCCAATTTCTTTTAAATGTATTACCAACTAATGTAATAAATATATAGGTATGAATCCAGCTCACACAGCAATCGACGTTCATTATAAAAAAATGCATAAACTAAAAATTAGCCCTCATTCATATTTTTGCTCTTATACTAATTGATGCCACATTATAATTTGCCTGAACTCATCCTTCCCATGCCGCATTGCTATATTCCTTTTTGTTTCCCTCCCATTAAACTTATATAATGCCATTTATAGAGTCAGACATTTCAACTCTCTCTAAGAGCCGTTCAATATTTTCTCTCTTGGCACCGTAATTTGTAAAGTTATAAGCTATCAAATTTACCACTATATCTACATAATTATTACACGTGAGGTCCTTTTTTAGGCAATATTGTAAAAAATTATGTGATCAATGTGATTTATGACGCGACGTCGTTTATGGGTGATATATTTTCTCAGAGTTTTTTTGGATGAGCACAATCTTCTACCCCTAAATGCCCCTTATTCTTTCTCCATGAATTTTGTGAATATTATTAATTTCTGTCGTGGAGTCTTTCTCAAAATTTTGCGCGTGCTCGATATTTGTAGCTGCTAATGCAATATTTTTTCTGGCAATTCGTTTTGGCCCACACACCTCGTTAAAAAAATATGTCTTTATTTTAAACAGAATATAATACACCCAAGACATCTCCTGCTCTGAGAATGAAGCTTTAGATGTGGCAGAATTAAAGATATACCATGAACCAGATTAAACATCAATTTAAAATAGTTCTGAATAAAATTGATCAATCCCAGAACTTAATAACCATTAATCTTCTCAATTCTTGAGGCTGAGTATATTTAAATTAGCTTTGGATATTGTGCCTGGTTCTCCCATTGGAGTGGTATTTATAAAATATGAAGAGCTGCACACCTATGCTCTCTCAGAAAAATTATCGGATAATGTGTATTCATCATTCTTATAAGCATATATATCGAACTTTTAGTAACGAAAAATGCATTGATTTTTTTTCGGACTCATTTTCATGGTGAAATATATTTCCCAAAAAAAACATAAATAAGTCGTTTCTAGGTAAGACTTCATAAAAGAGTGGAAGAGCTCTACTGTGTACCCTCTAGAGAGCGAAAATAAATTTATGGCCCTAGAAGTCAATACACTACTATCTCTTGATACTCGAAAGAAAAAGATTGATTGTGAATAATTGTTATATCATTCAACCCGATTTCAACTATAATAAAAAAACATCATTTAATGTAATAATTACAATTTCATGGCATTTTAAAACCAAACTGGCGATTTGGTTTTTATATCCTTTCCATAATTTACTGTATTTTAAAAGAAATTATAAAATAAATAGAAAGAACACGTACGGAAGAAAGTGTTAAAATAGCCACATCGTGAGTTTTAAGTGCATAAATATTCTCGTCTTTGCCCTCACATCTGGTCACAACTTAGTTATATTTGAGTTGAAAAAAGTGAACGGCGAGCACACATATTTGAACTAGAGCCAGGAAAGTAGAATCTATCCTAATTAACTCGAAAAATATGTGGTTTTTAATCTGAGGTACTTTCCATGTGGTGAATATAACATTATAATTAACCGCTACTATTGCTAAAAATAATCTTAAATATATTAAATTTATATTACAATAAATATATTATATCGTATTTTGAAGCGTGCCGTATATTATATCTAAATAATATAACTATATATATATCTATATAATGATACTGATATAAAGAAATAATAATTAAATAAATTAGTAGTAATATTTACATGATCCACATATATATATATATATATAGAGAATGAAGAGAGAGTAAGAAAGAATGAAGAGCAGTAAGATGAAAGATTAAGATTGATTGTGCCTTGATAGAGAGTAAATAACGTAGGTTTTAGAGTATTTATATATAAATTAAAAAAATACAAGTTCGGGATTCAAAAAATATTTCTATGAGGGGTAGTGAGTTTACTTGAGATCCACACAGTATAAACACCCCCCTAGTCTACGCCCATATATGTATATATATAATTATAATTAATATTAATAAATTATAGTTTAATATAATATAATATATATAATATTATATATATTTAATATATATATATATTATATCATATATATATATAAATTAATACTATTATATTAAATATATTAATATATTAATATAGTATAATAATAGAGAGTAATTGGCCTTTCGCTTTAATGTAAACAATACAATTGAATATAAATAATAGATATTAAATAACAATTGTAAATAATGAATATAATATTTGATTCCAGCAGTGTTATATTTTTGCTTTAATGTTAGTTCTAGTGATTTTAATATATTTTCAATTTAGTTTATAAAGCTTAATTGATAGATTTATATACAGATTGAGGGCTATTATTAAATCTGAAGAAATTACCAATTCTCCTATATTTTTTTTGGCTCGGAACTATTTTTAATTTTTTTTTCTCATAAACAATATAAATACTAGTTGTGTCTCATCTCTTTTCAGTTTCCTTATCTAAGAACCTTTCTTCCAGAAAATAAATAAATAATAAATAATAGAACAACTTTAAAGTCACCTGTTTGATAAACATGTTATATTAAGAGAAGATCCTCTTTAGTATATAAAAATATTTATTATTTTTAATATATGAAAACTCTCTCACTTTAAGAACTTTTATGCATATAATCTATGATTTGATATAAATATATTTGGCGTTAAAATAATTGTTTGAAATTTTTCATAATAGTTATTTTCAATTTATCTAATTTTTTTACGATATTTTATTAACAATAAGCACATTTTCTATAATCGCCAAATTCGATATTAGATAACATTATATGTGCTAGTTAAAAATTCATCTGCATAAAATTCACCATAATTGAGATTATTAAATTATACTAATATAATCTAGTTCAAAAATTTATGTGTAGTTTTTATGATTTCTTTAAAATTTTAGTTGTTAGTAGTGATATACTTATTCCTAGTTTATTTTTCTAGATTCATTATATTATACATACTTCGGACACCCCAAAGACTAGCTGAAAAGATCTCTCATAACTTTCAGGTAGCTGAGAGACAAATGTGTTGTAAAGTTCTTTTGTAAGGAGGATTAATAATTATCACTCTCCCGCTCAGAGTATGCTCGTACTGGACTGTATTTTGCTTTTCGGTGCCGTCTATCGAAGAAAAAAACTTTTGATGTAGGTCTGGGAACGCAAAATATACACTCATCGAGAAGATGGGACTGGCACCGGAATACAACCGCATTTGGCGTCTGGTCGTTTTTCTCTCTAGACACAAGTCAATATTTTAAACTTCCTCTTCCCTATCTTCACCATGAGGTATAATAACCGAGCCTATTACTTTTTTGATCATTACCACTTTATGCGCAATAATTCTTTACGTGTTAAAAAAGTCAATGGTTCATTATGAGACTATATTGTCTTTCATACAGAAGCTTTAGAAAAACTTAATGCTTATGTGCACCAAACGATTATATCACTCGTGGTCGGATAATAATGCCTTAGGAGAAACCTATTCTTATCTAATACTAAGAGTTAGAAAAACGCCATATAAGGAGCCTCTTCTAGATTATTACAGATGAAGCATAAGAAATATAGTTACCAATTTTTCGATTTATTCAGGTATTCAATACTTCAGATTCAATTTTACCCTTTATTAATCATTTTCACAATTCATAGCTACAGTATCATTTAAAATCTTGAGAATTGTTTAGATCTAACGGACTGATTCAATGTCATAGATCATATCATTTATACTACAGATTTATAGATGATAATGTAAGATAAGCTAAATATTCAAATGTGAATCTTAGCTTTATATTACTATATTATAACTACTCATACTAGGCTTATTGAAGGCTACAGTTTTATAGTAAAATAATTGTAGACAATGCTATTAATTTCATTGGTACTATTATATTATATATAAATATCTTATATTATTATATAATATTGAGTATATTAATATATATTAATATATATATATATACATAATATATATATATGAATTATATATATATATATTATAATTAAATAATATATATAATATTAATATATATAATATATTATAAATATTTAATACTATATATTATATAATACTATTTAATATATATATTATTAATATATATATACCTCTATATAGTATATATATATATATCATAATAGCGTTTATATAATATACGTTAAATATATATAAATATTAATATATATATATCTTATAATATATATATAATATTATATATATATAATCTATATTATATATATATATAAATAATGTAAAATATCATACTATATATTAATATAAGATATATATATATATTAATATATATATATAATTTAATATTATATATATTATATTATTATAATTAATATATATTAATATAATATATAATTTAATATTAATTAATAATAATATATAATATATATATAATATTAATATATTATATATATATATATATTTAATATATTATATATATATATATAATAATATATGATTATATATATATAAAAATTGTTAGAGGTGAATAATATATATGTAGATTTATATGATTATTTCATTTTTCTCTCTTTGGGAATAACATTTATTCAATGAAGCATTATAATAATAAATATAATCTACTATTATTTCCAACGTAATTTACCTTTGTGGTATAATTGCGTATATATCTTGATTAAGCGATGTATATTGATTTATAGTTAAGTTTATTTCTAAAAGATACCCTCCCTTTAGCCCTACTATATGAAGGAATCCCACTATTCTAGATATGTTATATATACGTATAATATAATACTTTATTTTATACTATATATGAATATATATATATATTTATTAATATATATATACTTTTATTTAATCCATTCATAATAATATAATATTAATATAGTAATTATAGTATATTATATATAATTTTAATAATTATAATTATAGATATATATATTATTATATATTAATATTATATATATTATAGATATGTGATATATATATACTATATAAATAATATATATAAATATTTAAGTTATATATAATATATTATAAAATATATAATAATGTATAATATTATAATAACCACATGTTATCAGTGTATGGACAGGACGTATAATAACGCTTTATTGGAATTCCTAACTCTTTCGTGTTTATTGCATACACCTAATAAGGCTAAAGCCTCAATATTTTACCCATAAGAGTCACTATATCCACCTCCAATTATGCATTATATAATCCAATAAAGGTTATTATAATTAATGCTATTGTAAATTATCGTATAAGTATAATAATATTAATTATAGGTATCAAAAACATATATATAAAAGCTATTCATGGTATAGGTTCCGTCGCCCTTTCACCGCTCGCAAGGGGGGTTCGCGACCCGAGAGGGGTAGTGTTATGACATTATTATAATTTAAGTCTGTTTCGGGAGTATTTTTAGGGTTCGTGGCCTCTAACATGAGCATCTGCCAACCACCTGAAAAGACAGCCCTCACTAGCCGTATGGCGTAGCGCCTCTGTAAAGGCCATGACATAGAAATCTCGCCTGACGACTTCTGCCAAGATGTGGAAAAACTTTTACAATTGTCCATTCCACAAAACCAGGTGGACTCCCTCTGCTCACGCTCCTCTTCCGGGATGTCCCAAGCTCCTTTATCTCTCCTCTCCGTACGTAAAATAAAAGGTTCTCCCGAAGCTTTTTTTTCTCAGATCAATTCAAGGATAAGACAATAAATGAGGAGATGTTCTATAAATGTGGGTGAATTACATAAAACCTTAAATTAATAAAATGGATGTAATACAAAAATGATAACTATAAAATTATTTCGAATCGCTGATTTAGAAAGATCTCACAATATAAAAAAGAACGTGAATTTTCAAATGGATATTATTAAGTATATAAATATAATTTTTCAAATAGACATTAAAACAAATAAATTAAATTCAAATAAATTAGAAGCAAAACAAAATAAGATATAAGGTTATAGGTTAAAATTGCAAGTGTTACTATGTTTTTGTTATTAGTGATACTTTTATGCTTTTTTATTAGGTACTCATAATATAGCTATATAGGTTAGTTATATAATTATTCTTTGACCTTATATAAGCAAAGCCATTATTTCATCAAGCTTAATTAGGTACTATATTACTATATATGATACTTATATATATTAATATTATTTTATTATAGAACATCATCTGTGAGTAAAAAACACTATGATTATATATGTAAGCGCGTATAATGTTCAGCCTACAGCTCTACATGAGATCTCCTCCCCGTCGACATCGCTCTGCAAGGATTTAAGAACTGACGCACACCAACAGCGATGCTAGTCGTTGCACTTAATATTTATATAAATTAGTTATAGTTGTAATAACTACCTAATATGACTTTAATATATAATTATAAGATCAAATACGTTCAAGAGTTTATATTGAAATCCTTTATGCTAATTGCACAATAACTACATATGTCTATTTATCTCTGATCATAGAGAGCATGAGATCTGAGATCGATACTTTGTAAGAAGTCCCTTGCTTTTAAGATATATATATGAATAGAGAATGATGGATAGAGATAGTCTACAAGATAGAGTAAAGGATAAAAAATAATAAAGTAAAGGGATAAATGTTTATTATTTTGTTTATTATTAATTTCCAAACAAAAGGCGTCGCTACCGCCCCCCTCCGGACTCCCCTCATACACCCACCCCCCGGCCCCGTCAAGAAGCGGTGGGCTGTCGCAGAAGTTTGTTTGAGCTCTCCATTCCACTTAATGAACATACTCGGTTTACTGAAAATCTCATGATACCTATACTAGGGTTTTAGACTCTATGAGTTTTTTTTTTCTAAAAATAATCAGTATTGTAGGTCAGGTTCGGAGAATCTGGATAAAGGCCGGGGCTTAAAAACTAGTTCGCCAATTTCTCATTGTACCCTTCGTTAAAAGATCACAGCACACCACAACCCACCCACACACACCACCCCGAGCTACTAAACTACACACTACAAGCACAAATCTTATCACTCACCAATGAGCCACACACAAACTTGAGCGAGACATGACCACACACAACTACACACACACCACACAGCCACTACACAATACGAACGCCCACACACAAAACAAACAATTACATAGCAAGGAAGAGCTCCGCAGAGTTATACTCCTTGCCTAACACCTCACTCAATATTATACACATATACTGTATAAATTACTAGCTATATATAGTAATGATATATTAATAAAATATAATATTAATAATAATAATATATATATTTAATAACTATATATATATTATATATATAATATATATATATATTATATTATATATCCATATATATTTAATTATATTATGGAAATATTTGTTTTAGAAATATATTGGAATATTTATAATAGTATACATGTAAGTAATTCTATATTATTACGCTTAGTTATTAAGTATATTGGAGGGTTTTTGAGTTTTGAAGATTTTTCTGTTAAATAATTGTGCAATTTTGGAAGAAAATATATAGAGTATATGTGGGCCCAGGTCTCACAAAGCGACAACCCGGTATAAAAAAATAATACGTCAAACCTTCTGGCCAAGAGTTAAATCTATATATATATTATATAATTATATTATATTACTAAAACTAAAAACTACCATTAATATTTATACTTTATATTAAATATATATATATTAATATAATATGAAATATATATATTATATATATATATATGTTATATATAATAGATAGAGTAATAGTAGATATATATATAGATTATAGTAGATTAAAATAAATAGTATATACGATGAATTAAGGATTTATATATATTATAATATAGCTAGATATAAATATAGATTAATAGGATAGATCAGAGAGATATATATAAACTATAGATGGAAATAATATAATTATGCCTATTGTATAGACTACAGTACTCTACATCTGTATATTTTGGAGTAATATAAGTGATAAATATAATACCGTTAATACATGTATTATTATGAAAAGTACTAATATAACCGATAAAAAATTTTTAATATTAAATATACTACGAATATATACTCCGTATATTGAATTGTTAGAAGATGGATACTTGCTAGTATTAGATTTTACCTCTTATACATTTATATATCATTATCATTAATATTAATATATATATTTAATATATATAATATTTAAGTTAA
>JABUQX010126838.1:25000-37500 GCA_015478945.1 Trachelipus rathkii | reverse complement strand
GCATTCAGAGATTGGCTTTCCACACCTCCCACTATTGCTTCGGAGCTAACTGCATCCGGTGGTGGGATTGGTGACGCTACGGAATTAATGTCTTGTTTTGATGCACGATTTCCTTTTATCATTAGTAAATTCTGCAACATTGGCTGTCTTTATTCTAATTTCCATTTTATTAAACATTATCTCTCTCTTCCTGTAAACCTCTCTTCTTTTACTTAACTGAAACCTAGTGTTTAAGTTCTCCGATAGGAAATCATACTATGTTACTTCTTTTTGCATATTTATCCTTAATTTTCAACCAAAGGCGAATCTTTTGAAAGACGTTACTTGGTTACTTAACATTTCTATATTCATAGCCGTCTTGGAAATAAACACATTATAAGACTTTTCTTAATTTCCTTCTATTCGCCATATACTATCAAAATATTTCCTCCAATGACCTTAATTAATCTGTAACTTTTTTTTGTCGTAATTCACAATTAACTCTCGAACGTTTGTCCTTAATCGTAGAAGGAAACGTTTCTAGAGAATTTCTCTATATCAATCAAAATTGGGACCTTAGTCAAACGAGTTTGATTCATTATCACATTTTTTCAAGCCTCCGCAGGAATGGATCCGGCCTTCAACGAGGAGATATTTCTGTCACTGTAATGCTGCAAAATGGTTCAACTTGCTGCCTTACTTCTTTGACTTCCCTCGGAATGATTCTATCTTCGTTGGAAGAGGTACATCCATCCAAAAATCTCCCTCTCTAAGACACCTTCTAACTTTCCTATCTCTTTCGACGGTTCTCTCGTCTCTCCTGTTGACAATATAAACATCCTTGGCCTTAACATAAACAAAAAAAATGTCTTGGAAACCTCACATCACAATGGTTGCTAGGGCGGCCTCAAAGAAACTGGGAGTTCTGTTTAGACTGCGAGACTTTTTTTCCTCTTCACAGTTACTCCAGTTATACAAGGGTCTCATCCGCCCTTGTATGGAGTAACTGCTCTCATATCTGGGAGGGCTCAGGTTTCACCCGGCTTTTGGATAGGGTCGAGTCAAAGGCAAAAAGACTTTTAAACTGTCATGTACTTTCTAGTTCACTTGACCCTCTCTATCTTTGCGGCGCGATGTTGGTGCTTTATCTCTTTTCTATGGGTACCGTAGCAGCAAGTGCTCGAAGGAGACTTTCCACTCGAGCCACCACCCTTAGAAGACACCCTCGTAGCACAAGGGGTGCTGTGTCGGCACATGAGTTTTGTGTTGATATTAGCAACTCCAGACTGGTTCGCTGCGGTGCCTCCTTCTTTCCCTGCCTCTGTTCTGTGGAATTCTCTTCCATCTTCTGTGTTTCCTTACTCAATTTAATCTCCCCTCACTTTAAAGCTCGCCTTGTGCTCATCTGCGTAATTTGAGTTAGTGAATTTTTGTTGATTTTAACACCTCCTTGAATAGGGCTTTGCCGAGAGTGGTGGTGATAACTAAATTGGAAGAGGTACAAAAATCCAAGTAAATTATTTTAGATGAGTTTCCAGTCAAGATATTTCTAAATAAAATAATAATAAAAAAATCGGGGTCTTATCTGCCAATGAAACTCCTCTCCCTCTCTTTATATATATATATATATATATATATATATATATATATATATATATATATATATACATATATGTATATATATATATATATATATATATATATATATATATATATATATATATATATATATATATATATATATATATATATATATATATATATATATATTGAACCTGGGCCCTAGCAGATGAACGCGTATGTGCTTGACCACTACGCCACGATGGACTAAAAAAGAACGCGTCAAATCTTCCTGTGGTGAATATAAAAGCACCCACCTACAGGACATGCCTCTGCTGAGCCGTCCACATTCGGGCGCAGGGTCAAGCAGAGCACCGCACAAGGTTAAAAAAAAACACTCAGCAGACCGGGGGATCATATTTTATAGATAAGGTAAACTGTCTACCTTCTACTCCACTTCGCAGTGTTAATAACTATTGATAAAAATACCCCCCCTCAGAGTAATTCACCCTGCTGGGATTGAACCTGTGCCCTAGCAGATGAACGCGTATGTGCTTGAAGAGCGTGGCATGTCCTGTAGGTGGGTGCTTATATTCATCACAGGAAGATTTGATGCGTTCTTCTTTTAGTCCATCGTGGCGTAGTAAAGTCGCCAAGTAAAGCTGCGAAACCCATTCTTGAAATGCCTTTATAGCTATTATAGCAATCACCTCCTTCCATTTGTTCAGAAGTAATCCGTCTCGACTTCAAGCATTTGCCTTTATATGAGGGGTGAAATCCGTAGGAGGTAAAATATGAGATTAAAGTCCTCTAAGGCAAATTTAAGTGAAGGAAGTTAAAAAAAATGGCAAGGGTTGAATACTTCCAAGATACGAGGAACTAACTTCTCCCAAGGCAGCATTTGATGTGCAAGTTTTTTCTCCAAGGCAAAGTATGGGAAGGGGTGTAAATGCAATGCATGATATTCAAAAACATTTCTCAAGTTACCGAAAGCCATAAGGGAACTTTTATCCTCTTCGCATCCCTGGGTTCCCATTTGTCCTCCTCTGGAGTGTCTCAGCAAATCAAGCTCTTTCCATGAGCCAGCAGTCTCTAGGTTTAGCTTATGAGAATCTGACCATGCTCATTCAACAATCACTTGAGCCATCTCACTTCCCAATTAGGGTAGCTACGTAATTAAATAGGGTCTTGAAGAGAATCATAGGGGTCATTCATTTGACTCCCGAAGAGATCCTATTGGTCTTTATCGAACTTCTATACCCTCAGAATTTGAACATCAGTAGTAAGTCAGCCAATCCCGCACTGCCACCCTTTTTTATATGAAGGAGCAGAGATATTTGCTTTAAACTTGGAATATAATCTATATATGTGATAAACTGATCACATGCGAGTTTTGGTGCATATAAGGGGTGGTCCCCCCCGAGAGCATAGCCGCTACGCCCTTGTTACGGCATGTGGTATGAATGAAAATTAGGCTTATGTGGAGGATTGATAGCCCGAAGGGCTATCAATTCGACAAACAGACAAAACCGAAGGTTTTGTCTATGTTTGTCTGTGTTTGTCTATGTTTGTTTGTGTTTGTTTGTGTTTGTTTGTATTTATTATTATTATTAAGTCGAAGAAATTATGATCACGGAAGTGATCATAATTTCAATGAAATAATAACTCGACTCTGAAACCGACTCCGGCTCCGATAAACCGACAAATGGCGGTTCGGTTTTGGTTCGAACGTTTTTGAATCTTTATTATTATTATTATTATTATTATTATTATTATTATTATTATTATTATTATTATTATTATTATTATTATTATTATTATTATTATTATTTTTTTTCCACCGAGGTTGCTTCTTCGCATCCAGTTTCTGAGTTCGATATACATCTACATGGGTTAGGGTTATCGTATTGGGTTAAAATTTGGAGGGGTGTTAGATGGGGAGGTACCCTAGTCATATACAAAGTTACATCCCCGTGGGTCCCCGAAGGGGGACCCCCCCCTTTAAAAATCGAAGTGGTCGTAATTGGCTGAAATTTGGTGAGAGGATTCAGAGTTGAGTTTCTAGAAATACTTGATATGTGAATCTGCGGAGTTGGCTCCGGCACCGGTGCTGGAGCCACTGCGGAGCCGTGTTAATAAACATTCGTATAACAACAATGTTGGTGTCCTTATATGGGTTATCGAGGTCGTAGAGGTCGAATATGATGGTTATAAGACCGCATAGGATGTCTAGGATCCCCCAGAAGGGATCCCACCCCAAACATTAAATATTGATGTAGAAAGCTGAAACTTGATATACAGCCTTTTTAGGTTGTATCTTAGGTGTATACGGGGTAAAATGACCGATTTTACCAAATTTGTGGGACCAGCCCCCAAATCTGAAATATTGACCTAGAGTGATGAAACTCGGTATACAACCTTCTTAGGATGTATCTTAGATGACCCCGGATGTAAAATGACTGTGGGTGCCCCAGACGGGGTACTCACCCCAAAATCTGAAATATTGACATAGAACAACGAAAAACTTGATATACAGCCTTTTTAGGTTGTATCTTAGAGTATCCAGGGTAAAATGACCGATTTGACCAAATTCGGGGTTATTTTAGATCACCGAATGTTAGATTTTCTAGGACGGTGAGCTCGTTGTGCACCTGCGGCTTTGCAGCCGGTCTGAGCATTGGAAGTCAGTGGAAATCAGGCCTGCGTCGCATATCCTGACGGTTTGTCTGTTGGTCTGTTGATCCATATTGGGTCATTGATCCTATTCAGTTAAAGGATGGAATTTTTTTTTTTTTTCGGAACGTGTGTTTTGCATGCTTTCAAATCGGTGAATCGGTTGGTCTGCTGATCTGTTGGTCTGTTGGTCTGTTGGTCTGTTGGTCTGTTGGTCTGTTGGTCTGTTGGTCTGTTGGTCTGTTGGTCTGCTGATCTGTTGGTCTGTTTACGTACCCTAAATCAGTAAATCAGTAAATCAAGCCACCCAACCTACCCTCCTGTCCAATCATGATCTATTGATCTATTGATTAAGGTCAAATTTTTACTAAAATTGTCATGTTTTACATACCCTAAATCAGTAAATCAGTAAATCAAGCCACCCAACCTACCCTCCTGTCCAATCATGATCTATTGATCTATTGATCTATTGATCTATTGATTAAGGTCAAATTTTTTACTAAAATTGTCATGTTTTACATACCCTAAATCAGTAAATCAGTAAATCAAACCACCATCCACCCACCCTCCTGTCCAATCATGATCTATTGATCTATTGATCTATTGATTAAGGTCAAATTTTTACTAAAATTGTCATGTTTTACATACCCTAAATCAATAAATCAGTAAAACAAACTACCATCCCTCCACCCTCCTGTTCATCCTTGATCTGTTGATCTATTGATCTATTGATTCAAGTCACATTTTGAGTATCATTTTTGGATAAACATAACATAAAATCAAGTTCTTTATACAAAGATCAATCAATATATGTTGACGTAACAAAGTTTTCACATTAATAAAGCTAACATTGAACTATGAATATACTACATACCGGTAAACCTGTCAACAGTAACAAAGTTCCACACTTAACAACAGTAAAATAACATAGCATACAAGGACGTAACCTATTCACACTTTTTTTCAAAGCATATCTCTAACATAACAATGTTGATTTTACATTAACATGGTAATGTTTATTTAACTAAAATTTATCACAACATTGGTTAATTATTATACTGATCAACGGTATACTCAAACGTAATAAGGTTTCCACATCAATAAAGCTAACATGACGTAACATGAACTAAGAAAATAATGTACAAAGACAAACCTAACACAACTTACACACGAATAAACTGTTGTTAGCACGGTAACAAGGTTCCAAACTTAACTTTGCGTAAAGTAACTAACACGGCATGCAAGAGCGTAACCTATTCTTGCTGGATATCACCTACCATATTAGGTTAATCTTACACTGACACGAAGTAACATTTAGCAAAATTTATCACAACTTGTCTTATTATCATACTGATCAATGATACTTATGTAATAAAGTTCCCACATCAATAAAGCTAACATGATGTAACATGAACTAAGAAAATAATCTGTAATATTTAACAAAAAATTTAACATAACCGTACCTAACCATCATAATACCTAATGGGTAAAGACAAACAACGTAAAGTTTTACCCTCTGTAAAGCTAAACTATGAACATAACATACTTAACACACAACAACCAGACGAATAAACAGCTATCATTAACAACTTAGTCAATAAAGCGAACATACGCGGGAAGTAAAAACAAGTTTTCATTTTTATAACATATAATTTTCATTGAAAACAGCGTTATATAAATACATAAAACATATAAATACATAAAAAACATGTTTATTTTAAATGTATTAATTCATCACAATCAGAGGCATAGGATTCAAGTTGGGTAAGTTCTATATATCTCTAAAAATTCAACACCCTTTGAAAGGATGTAACTATAAATGCCTTCAGCAGCACTAAACCATTTTCAGCATATTTTGATTCAGCAGCACTCATTCTCTCATACAAAAGAGAAGTAAATTCATTCAAGCTGATAGTTATTAAAGCATTCCTGTATACAGTATTATACGGGAAACCACATGTTTTGGTGTAAATATCATAGATTACACCATATGCTATAAGTATTAAGTCCTCAAGTATGTCAACATCGTTAAGATGGATGCGATGTTAATTCGTTTTTTATTTTTAAGCAATGCTGTAATATTTTCAGATGTTCGAACTGTGAAACCTATACACATACGCAGTCTGAAGGTCACACAATCGATGGGTTTCCAGTAGTTGCATACATCAAGGGTTAATATCGTCACACGACGAGAACACAACGTCTATTCTTTAGAACCTCTCACGTTATCTTTCCAGTTAGATATTTCACTGCTAGTCGAATCAGATGACACACATTTATCCTCTATCCATCCTGTTGCAATATTGATATCTTGATGAACTCTTCAACACAAATGAATAAGGTCTATTATTTGAACCTCTGGATGGAATACAAGCAATGTATCAGTATCCATCCGGTTGACGATTAAATATAAATGACACATCGTTGGGAATAACGAAATTCCTCGTGAAAATATCAACAACAGGTTTAGAGATGCGAGGAGATGCCATCGTACCAACACAGCGAAAAATGTCCTACTGACGGAAATCGTATGCGTAAACAAACCTTAAAATGTATTGAGATTCTTTCTTTCAACCAATCAGAAGAAAGTAAACAAAGAATACGACGTACGAACGAACCATATCAATTCAAAGGGTATATATTCTCGTTGAACAACAACAACAACAACAACAACAACAACAACAACAAACAACAACAACAGCAACAACAACAACAACAACACCAACAGCACCAACAACAACAATAACATCGTTACAAAAAATAAGTTCTTTATACACTAATTAACGAATATGTGCTAACGTAACAGTGTTCACATTAATAAAGCCTAACATAGCGTAATGGAACTAAGAATATATTGGCCTGGCTAAACAAAACCTGGCCACACCTTACACTTACGAATAAACTATTAACATTAACAAACTCCGCGCTTAACAACAGTAAACTACATAACACTTCATAAAGCGTAACCTATTCACACTTTTCAAGCATATCTAACGAAAGCAGTGTTGATTTTGCATTAACATCGTGATAATTACAACAAAGTTTAGCGCCAACCGTGATACCAGGCGTCGCTGACAACCAAATATGTTAGCTGTGTGACAAGGTTGCGCATCGGCTTCGTAATATTTAACAAAAATTCATCATAACCTCGTCTAAATATCATAATCCCAAACGAATAATTGCAAACATAACAAAGTTTTTAACCAAACATAACATAAAAATAAAAAATTTTTATCCTGACATAACATAAAAATAAGTTCTTTGAATAAAATATCACAGTAAAGCGTAATAGTTTACTGATTTTAAAACAGTAAATCAGTAAATCAGTAAATCAAACCATCCATTCCTGCAGTTCCCTACCCATCCATCCGTCTATGATCTATCGATCTATTGATTCAGGTCATATTTCGAGTATCATTTTGGATCAGCAACAGGTAAAGACGTATTATCTAACAAAATCCCTTAACAAAGTGACCAATCTATCAAAGATACCAGCATCTCGAACTATGAATTGACACTATCTTCATCAAAGTGTCACACCTCTCGAGTATAACATCATTTGAACTATGAATAAACGTAGACATTAGCAAAATTCTCGGGCAAACCTGACATTACTCAACAAAAACTTAACCTAGACTCACGTTTCTAACACATCATCGTCAGGTAACACAGTAATATCTTACAAAACTCATCATTTCTCTACCAAATCAGTGTTAATTTCACCCTGTCATAGTAATATTTAACATAACGTGCCTAACTTACGAATAAACAGGTTTCATTAACCAAGAGTATCTAAAGCAACACACCACCTCCCGAGAGAAAACCCAGGGGGGATACGCCCCTTGAAAGGGTGTGAATCTTGAGGAGGATCACCCAAGGGGGGTGTAAGCGAGGCTGGGGCCTCAGGCCGAGGGCTGAGGTGCCCCCCCCTTCGTAGGGGTGTTATGCCCGCTCCACCTCCAGGCATTACCCCTCCCAGGAGGGAGTAAGCCTCAGCCGCTTCGAGGCTGAGGCTAAAACCCCGCTTACACCCCTTCGGGGGTGATCCCCCCCTAAGTTTAGCACAGGGTAAATGCACGGGTTTTAACCTTAGGAATTTGATTTGGCTTGGGTATGGCGGTTGTGGAGCCTTGACTAAACAGTTAGGCGTTGTGTTCGTATTGTTGGTGAAACAACGCTGATTTGACGGAAAACGACGGTTTTAACAGATATTGCTGTGTTGCCGACGTGTTAAACGTGATTTAGGTGGTTTTGTTATTAATGTCGGGGCTGCCAAATTGCTTGTATCCACGTTTATTCGCCAGTTCAAATGACCGCTACTCGAGAAGTGTTGCTGATGAGCTGGTGTCGAAGTCGCTCAATTCGAATCTGTTATCTTCAAACAGATTGATGAGGATGCGACGAATAACCGTCTCTTTAATGATGCTAAAATGCTGTTGAATCAGATCGATAGATCGCTGAACGAATGGTGGTGAAAACTGCGGGAAATGAATCGGTTTTATTCCACTGTTTACTGTTGCTGTTTAAATCGGCAAAATTGTCGATGACTGTTCAGAGGCGCCCATTTTTATGTTATGTCAGAATAAAATTTGCGCATGGTATGTTTGGTTAAAACACTTTGTTGTAACTAGACTGAGACTATGCAGGCCCGAGGTACTGATATTTGTTGAGGGTCAAAAAAAAAATTTGTTGCATTAACTTGTGTAACGATAAATATGATAATTTATGGTGCTCTTAATTTTGTTAGCTCGCCCTGTTATCAACTGAGTAGCGTATATGTTAGGAATAGCGAAAAGAACAATGAGCTAGTACGTTTTTATGAAGTGTTATATACCAGTTTACTACGTGCGCGGTTGTTAATATTAATAGTTTTATTCGTGCGCCAGGTGGCTGTCGAGGTTTTACCATTGTACAATATATTCAGTTCTGTTCGTATATGACCGCTTTTGACAATATTGGCTTCAGCTGTATTCGAACCAGTGGTAACGACTTTTTTTGCGATGTTACATTGATTGTTGTTGATGCCGGTATTGTTCATTTGACATTATTGTTATTATTATTATTGTTATTGATGACATTATTGACAGCTCTAACTGTATATGCACGGTGACATGTTCGTTAAGTACGTCTGTGCTGAACTGCACTATTTCACGATTGGGCGAAAGAATACCATTACATTGGAATTTGACCGTCGTGGGTAGAAACACTTTCGCTGACCTTGTACGTAACATCTCATCTAAACTGTTGATATTTTCACGAGAACTTTCATGTTAACGATATTGTCATTCAATCGTCGGCAATTTCCCGGCCGACGCATTCATCCGGAGGATAATAGACGCTTTATTCATTTGTGTTGAAGAAGTTCATCAGGTAACTCAATATTGCGGCAGAGATGGTCAGAAGAACAAGCTGTGTCTCTGGCGTATAAACAACGTATCAGCTGAAACGCGTGGGCGTTATTCGTTACTAAATCGTGTTTGGCTCAAAGCCCTTGATGTGCAACCTGAAGCTTCCATCGTGTGTGACTTCAGACATACGTCGCCATGATTTCACGGTCAAATGGCTCTGCAGCATTGGCAAAATAAAACAGTGCTTGTCGCATCTTAACGATGTTGTTGACAACCTGCCAGCACGTGAACCGATATTTGCCAAGCCTCAATGATTTCCCGAAAGTAGCGATAACAACTCGGACTGAACACTTCTGCTTTATACGAGGAAAGAATGGTAACAATCAAGCAGCTGCTGGCACTCGGTTTTATGCTGCTGAAAACATTATAATTTACGGCTCCGCTTTCAAAAATTGGCCACAGAAGATATACTTAACAGTATTACTGATTGAATGAGTAATATATTTAAACATAAACATGTTTTTTATGTATTTATATGTTTTATGCCACTTCACTAACGCTGTTTTCGAAAACTTTGTTTTACTAGCACCAATGACTTCAAAGTTGGCAATATTCAACTTTGTTTGGTAAAATGCCCGGTTGTTACGACAGACCAGTATATTGCATGTTTACGGGTAAAACTTTGCGTTGATAACAGCTCCGACGTATTATGATGATTTGGTACGATTATGTTAAGAACGCGTTATCGGCTGCAGATTATTTTCTTCAGTTCATCGACACGTCGTGTTATTGATATTATTGTTACGTCCGGTATATTCGATTGATCATTGACAATGCCGTCATTTTTGTAAAATATTCACTGTCGAACAACGTTAATATGATGAAGTTTCATCGCTTGAAAGAAACAGGCAGGTGCGTTTTTTTGCATCTTTGTGTGGTTGCGCGAGGTGTTGAACTTTGTTGTTAACAGTTTATTCGTGTGTAAATTGTGTTGGGGTTGTCTTTTGTACATTATTTTCTTGGATTCTATTGCATGTTAACTTTATTCGATGAAACCTTATACGAACAATTGCGACCAGTCGTATAATCAACCAATGACGTAGATGAAACACGGTTAAACCGTGTTATGCTCAAATTAACATTGTTATTGGTGTAACTGACCAAAATTTTTAAAATGCGTTCTTGTGGCTCTTGTTAATTGCTACTGTTGTTGAATAATGAGCATGACAGGCCTTGACATTTTATCGTTATTATTATATATTCATCGAATGATGCTAATGCTTTGACAAAACTTTTATTTACGTCGGCGATTGATCTTTATGAAACGATTTTATGTTATGTTTATCCAGAAATGATATAGCTCAGACTGATCGGCTTTCAGATCAATAGTCGGCAGTCAGAAGATGGTACCAGGAAGTGGAGATGTTGATTTATTTTACTGATTTGTGTTTGGTATGTAAAGCTGTGATGATACCCAGTAAAGAACGACTTGCATCAATAGATCAGCCAGATCTGTGCATATAAAAGATCATCAATATGGAGGAAAATTTGGTAACTTTTCTGTTGGTTTTAAGAAAAAAGATTTGCAATACCTATCCCATTTCCTTAATCCATCAGATGATACTCGAAATATGACTGGAGTCAGCAGATCAATAGATCATAAATTAGTTTTAGGAAGTAGACAGGCCAACTGTTACTGTTTGTTAGAAACATGCGCTTTATGACTGACCCCAATGCAAAAATCAACTATGAATATCAGACAGACTCGGCAGATCAATGAATTGTGATTTGGACGGGAGGGTAGGTTTAAGTAACTTTTACAGATTTACGTATTTAAGTATGTAAACATGACAGTTTAATATAATGAATCAATAGTCAATAGATCAATCGTCAGTCATGGTGGACGGGAGATGAGTGTGATTACTGATTCTGATTTGGCCCATGTAGGCAGCTTACGAAGCTGACGCTATCAATAGATCAATAAATCAATAAATCACAACTAGTTGGGAGGGTGAGTGAATAACAGTTTGTTACTGATTTAATGCTTTAGATATGTAAAGTAGGTGTGTGCCGAGGTTTTAAGCCTAGACTACAGGCTCGTATTTCGGTGAGGGCCATTTATTCAAATCGTCTCTTCTAAGATACGAAGAAGCACAAAAGCTTTACGACGCCAATAGAACAAATTGCGTTCTGTCAGCCATTTCGGAACACGGGTAATTGCAAGATGAAACCTGCCAATCATTTGAAATACGTCTGAAGACGCTGTACCAGTTTCATCGCTTTCTGAACTCGTATTTCGGGCGGTTCATTCCCCACAGCTGACGAAATCGATAAATTTTACCCGTATACCCTGGGCTACTGATCTGGAGATATCACCGTGACTTTACTTTGGTGAAGTTGAGGATCTAGGCTGCCACCTTGATCTTCTTCATCATATTCGAAACTCTGCGTTTCCTCATTGCTTCCCGCTGCTCAAGAACTTGCCAGCATTGACGACCCGCTGCAGTGTTTGTCCAGCGCGGTCACGTGGCTCCGCGCATTGCCGAGCCAACTCACGAATTTCACATATCCTTTCGCTTTCATCACCGCCAGAAACAGCCACGGCCACTTCGACCGGTGGTTCGAGACCTCGAGTTGTAACTTTAGCCATATGACAGAATTTACCTCCCATCTAACACCCTCAAGTACAGCAATACGGCAACTTCAACCTGCTGGTAACATGTCGAGCAAAGCTTTGGATATGGCTGGCCTCGGCTGAAAAAACAGAAAGCAACCAATAATAGCAATAATAATAATAATAATAATAATAACAACCAATAATAACCAATAATGACAATAACCAGCTGCGAACTTTGAATCGGCACTAACGTGATGCGAACAAACCGAACGCACGGCTATATCGGTCAGAGTCGGAAGTCGGCAAGTCGAGCTTTCACTACC
>JABUQX010126838.1:15000-20000 GCA_015478945.1 Trachelipus rathkii | reverse complement strand
ATATTAATAATATATTTAATATATATCTATATAATAATATATAGATATATTATTTATATTATATATTATATATATATATAAATATATATATATGATATATATATATATTATATATATTATATATAATATATAATATTATATATATATATATAGGCTGAAAAAAATTAGGTTTTTGTTGATCAATTATTTGCAATAAAAACCATTTGTTTTTGGTGTTTATTTGATAATCTTAATTAAGATAAATTTTTTATTTTATTTTATAAATGTTATTTACTCATTTATATTAGTTTTTAAAAGTTTTTGAGCCAAAATATTTATATGATTAAGCACTCAAAAACAACAATTTTAATTTTAAGGACATTTTTTACTTTTATCGAAAAAAACATATTTGGAATATTTTCAATTATAATATATATATTATTAATATATATATAATATATATATATATATATATAATTATATTATATATATATAATTATTATATATCTTTATATATAAATATAAATAATATATAGTATATATATTAATATTAATATTATATATATTATATATATAATATTATATATATATATATATATAATATTATTATATCATGAGTATAATCCGCTTTATATTCCCTAACGTAAACTGATAAACATCTTAGTTTTATCAGAAAATTATCGTTGCCTTCAAATCCAGAAAAGCTATGCAATTACACATTTCACCTAGGAAGACAACAAACCTAGCTTTTCGAGACCTTAAATACTTTTCCTCATATCGTGAAAATCAAACAAATCTTTCTTGGTTCGTCTAACCTCACACTCTTTTTGACATTTTGACATGTTGAAAATGATCCTCCAATTTTGCTTCATCTCTTTCTTCCTCTTGTGTTTCTGTCTGGTAATACTGTTGTCTTAGCTTCTGCTTTAAAGCTGAACGTTTCTCAAATCTTTACCATTAATGGGCTTTAGCCGTTCCTTAGCTATTTCTCCTTTCAACTCATTAAAATATTATTTATGCATTAATTTATTTTGATTTAACTATCGAAAGTGAGAGTGCGGTAATCATTCCCTCATTGGTCTTCAAAACTTGTGCTTTTGAGCTTGCACCCTGGCATGCGGCTTAGTAAACTTTCCTACCAATTTCCTTATCAATTTCAACCTTTTCCCTCCTGTTGGTAGAGTGCAATTCATTGCAGCATGTGCTGAAGAAAGCGATACCCCAGTCAAACAATCAACTGATGTCTTATTCATTTATCCTCTTGTCTCTTCGTAAAGTTTTTCAAATCTATTCTTTTAGAAGATTAGAAAACATCTTAAATTTTCTAATCTTATCTCTGATTGCCAGCATGGCTTCTGTAAGGACCATTCGACTGGTGATCTTTTCTTTCTCTCCGACTTTTGGTCATCTGCTCTTCTATATTTCGATGAACCTTTTTCTGTAACGCTAGTCATATCTAAGGTTTTCGATAAACTCTTGAACAAAGCTTTAATTTCTTGCCGTTTCCAGTTCGTTCTATTGGACTGCTATGTATAGATTAGACATTCATTTATTCTTTAAAAATCTGTCCATAGTGTTGTTCCTCAGAATTGTTTAATCGCAACTTTTTTTTTCATTTTGCAGCAATGACCTATCTGTTACTGTGACTCCTCTTTACTGTTAGACTAATAACTCCAACACTCATCATTACTCTTTCTAATCTAAAAGACGACTCATTCAACAGAAAATAAATAATACTAGGAGGATAGCCTTAAAGCAACAAACCTCTGATCTTTCACGTACCTATTGTTGTGTTTAAAAGAAAACATGGTTGTTTTCAATGCCTCAATAACTCAGCTTCTTCATCTATCTTCTTGACATAATTTTACAAATAACTATAATATCTTCTTTGAATACACAACTCTAACCTTCATCAATTCTTAAAATTCTTGGTATTTTCTTTTCTCGTGATCTTTCTTAGAAGGAGCACATATATGTTATTTCTAACAAGTTTCTAGGAAATTGGGTGTTCCAAGACACCTTCGGAACATCTTGACACCATCCAGTTGCTAGCTCTGCATAGGGGAGCTGCTCGCCATTGTTTAGAGTATGAATCACATATCTAGGGTGGTTCCACACTTCTGCTCACCATGATAAGGAGTAGTTTAGGTAGGAGAGGTTGTCGACTCCTTATCTCTCCTTATCTCTCCTACTCTCACTTTCTCTCTCCTATCTTTCTATCCGTCGAACTGTTGCATCACTCTCCTTATTATATTGATGTTACAATCTATTGAATTTACATTGCTCTTTTGAATTTTACAAGTCGTACACCTCCTTCTTTGAAGAGAGTTCCTGCCACTCGTAGATCAGAGGGTCACATCCCCCCCCCTGTCTCCACCTCTCTGATCCAGACTTGACTGCTATGCTCAATCATACCTGCATTCCTCTGGTAATAGTCTGGAACACACTCCATTTATCTATTTTTCCAACTACCTTTGATTTGCATAATTTTAAGCATTGAGTATTGGAGCATGTCAGGCATTAATTTGACCTTGGTTTGAAATTTTTCTAAAACTCCGATGGAATTTGGAAGCCTCAGCCTTTTCCCACTGAGAGGATAATATAAGTATAGTATTATATTATATAATATATTATATATAATATACTATATATATATATATTACTATATATATAATATATATATAATATATATGATATATATATATTATATAAGTATTATATATTAGATATTAATATTATATATATATATATATATATGGGCAAAAAAATTTCTTTAAAACACAACAATGTATTTTAAATCAGCAATTTGAAATTATGATATATATTATATATATATATATATATAATATTATATTATATATATATTATATATTATTATATATATAAATATATTATAATATATATATATATATATATATATATATATATATATTATATATATAGTATTATATATATTATATTATATTTATATATAGTTATATATATTATATTATTATATAAATTATATATATATTATATAATATAATATATATATTATATATATATTATATATATAATATAGTATATAGTATTATAATATATATATATATATTATATATAGGCTATATATATATATATATATGATATATATAGATATAATATATATAATATATATTATATAATATAAATATATATATTATATATATATATATATATATGATATATTATATATAATTTTTAGCGGTAAATGAATGCATGGCAACGAACATTTGCCTACAGGCACTCAGCCCCCATATTACCCTACCCCCTGCTGATAAATAATAAAATAATTGCTTAACTTCTAATATTATATAAGCTGCATGTAATTTATTTTTAAAAAAGAACCAGTATCTAGATAGAATATGCTTTAAATATACATTGGAACGTTCAGTCAACTATATTCAGGCTCATTTTTTTTTTTTTTTTTTTTTTTATGTTTTTCCTTTATTTACAAATCTATTTACAATTTACAAATATTTCAAACATTATTTATATACGGTAAGTTTCATGAAAATGATTGAAAATCGTCTGAGTCATTTTGCATTTATAATTACGTTCATGAGACAAATGATATAAAATATTATATTTGCAGCCTATATTTTCATATTTAATATTTTTAAAAGGCAAAGTTTTATCACTGAAAATTATTAAATACATCACTTTCCTACCGATATAGTAAAAAATATAAAAATAAATAAATAAAAGATAAATTTAAAAATAAGTAAATAAAAAAACAGTTTTATAGTATATATATATATATATATATAATATAAGATATATATATATATATATCACATTATAATAATATTTATTATATATATTATATATAATGACTATATACTATATATTATATACTAATAAATATATATATATATATATATATTAGTATATACTATATATATATATATTAAATAAGTATATATAGTATCATATATATATAATTATATATAATATATTAGCCTATATATTTTATAAATAGCCTATATATATTATATATTAGCCTATATATATATATATATAGGCCTATATATATATATATATATATTATATAGTATATATATATAAAAAATATAGATTTATTTATACATAATTATATATAATATATATATATATATATTATAATTTATATATTTATATATTATATGATAATATAATTATTATATATATAATATATATATATATATATATATATATAATATATATATATAATATATATATAATAATATATAATGATATAATAAAATATATTTAATTATATATATATAAATATTGATATATATATATATATATATATAAAGTATATAAGTCCTCACAATAAATAGGAAGAACTTACCGAATATTAGTGTCAAATCATTTTTCTATTTGTTTTTAACTAAAACAGATTTTTAAGAGTTTCTTCTTAGTTTGAATCTTCAGTTTTATCCGGTCAATTAAATATATATATTTTTATTTATCTGCTATTATTCGTTGTTGTGACGTCAAATAATATAAAGCAAGCTCTTTTGATGGTCTATTATTATTATTATTATATTATCTTATTATTATTTTATATATTATTATATTATATTTATATTATTATATTAATTATTAAAACTATTGATTATTATTATTATTATTTTATATTATTATTCAATTATCATTTATCATTATCATTAATATAACTGTTATATATATTCGAAATTATTTTTGGATCATAATATGCTATTATTTATCATATATTACCTACTCAATTCCCCTAATTTTTATATTATTATTTTATTATTTATTATTATTATTATTAGTATTATTAATTATATTATATATTATATTTTATTTATATTATTATTATCATTTTTTACGCTATTATTTTATTATTCATTATTATTATTATTATTATTCATATTATTATTAATTTATTATTTATTTTATAGTATTAACATTATTATCATATTATCATTATTATCAATTATTATCATTATTATCATTATCATTATCTTGATTATGTTATATATTATTATAATCAT
>JABUQX010126838.1:0-10000 GCA_015478945.1 Trachelipus rathkii | reverse complement strand
CTTATTAAGAGGCATTTTAATAATCCAAAATAAGGCCAGTTAATAAATAATTAATCTTCAGTAACATGTATATCTTACTATACTATATATCAGAAACTCCAATAATAGCCATATTATGATCAGCTATAGCTTCATATCCGATCAATGTAAAAATAATAAACAAATACATAAATAAAAAAACTTGAAATAATTAAACACTTACAGAAAAACAAATATATACATATTGGATAATCGCTAGTATATATAGATAAGCATAATTATATATTAATATATATTATAATTGATTAAGTCGTTTGTCCCCCCTCGTCCCATCGGGTCATCGAGCCCCTTAAAAGTTATGAGATAAGTGAACATAAATTAGATATCTGCCTAATTATAGGGCTCGAGCCGTAATATAGTAGGTGAACACGATGGAGGACGATTAATCCCCCGTCGTCTCTATATATCATAAACATAGATGATCCGAGAGACCCCGGATCCGTATCAATGCGTCTTACCCATTGAGTATTACATTAGTTTTTATCAAATCATTAAATAACGACTTTTTGTACATATTAAATAGTCATTTTATATCGCTAATTTACCAAAATAGTAATTAATTATTTTTGTAAGATCGGTACTTTTCGAAGTTTTTTTTTTTTTTTTTTTTATATTACTTTCATATATAATATATATAGTAAATATTATATATATATATAAATAGATAATAAAGCTTTTACTATCGTCTGAAATTTCTAAAATATGATAAATATTAGTGATTATTTTCCTAGTTATAAAAGTTCTAGCTTTTTGAGATATATATTAGTATTAATTCTCTACTGTACTCTTTCTGCTATATATTTTGCCTTTTAAAGTATTATTTGTAATAATATTATTATTATTTGTTCATAATTTAATTTAATAAATAAAATTTATATATATTTTCTATATTTATTTTATTATATATTATATGATACTCAGAAAATTTACGTATCCTAAGTAATAATAATATAATAAGCTAACATCAATTCAACTTATAATTCATATCAAATTATTTAAATAAAAAAAATATATATAAATAAATAAGAAAGTAACTGAGGTATTATTAATCTACAACCGAAGCATATATATTTTTCAATGTGTCAAATTTTGGATCTCTTCTACTTTTTCAACATAAAAAAAACTACTCAATTTTGGGGGTCATCCAGCTCACATGTAACATATATATATTTATATATATATACTTATATAATATATATATATATATATAATATTATATATATATATTATATATATATATATATATATATAATATATATATTATTAGTAATATATATATACTTATAATTATTAATATATTATATATATATATATATAAAATATATTTAGTATATAATAAGTATATATATATTATATAATAGTATATATATGTATATTATTATATATTATATTAATATATATTATTATATATAATTTATATTAATATTATATTAATAAACTGTATGTATAACTGACTATAATATAATATTATAATATATATATATTATAATTATATATATATATAATATTATATATATAATAATATATATATATTAATAATATATATTATTATATTATAATATTATATTTTAATTATAAGATAATATATATTATTATATATATAAATATATAGTGGAATATATATTCACAGATATGTTACTCCAGATAAAATAAATATATGTATGAATATATATTATAATTAAAATATATATATAATTATTATATAATATATATTAATTATTATATCATATTATATATATATATATATATATATATATATATATAATTGTATATAAATATATTATATATCTATATATTATATATATAATTATTTAGTATATATATTATATATATATCTTACTAAATATAATTATTTTATATATTAATTATATAATTATATCATATTTATAATTATATATATATATTAAATATATGATGATTATATATTATTATATATAATCATATATATATTATATATATATATATATTTATTATTATTAATAATATATTATAAATAAGGTATATATTAATAATATATATATTATTTATATATATATATATATTAAATATATATATAATATCATTATATTATATTAATATTTATTTTATAATATATATATATTATATTATAATATATAATAATTAATATTAATTGGTATGAGTAGACTAATTATGCATCATAAATTTAATTATATTAATTTTATACAATAAATCATACAGTTAATTATATCGCATACTTATAAATAATTAATATAGTTAGGCAAATATTAAGTATTCTATAGCTATATTACAATTTTATTAAAGATAGCTAAATTACTTGTTTATCTCACAACACCTTAAATAAAGATATCTATATTTTCTTATTTAGTTAATTGGGGTCATTTAGCATCCACTGGACACATCTATTGTCTATGTACTCCTCGTGTCCAATAACAATATTTCTCATAATAATAATATATTTGTGTTCTGTAGAATAGTATACGTACTCTCTGTAATATATACTTTCAATCTGCAATCTAATAACATACCTAATATTATATACTATATTTACTATATTATTATCTATATAATATATATATAATAATATATATATATATAATATATTTATATATATATATATAATTAATATATATTCAATATTTAATAATATATTTATATTATATTTATATTAATATATACATATTAATAATTATAATATATATATATAATATATATATAATATAATATTATATATATAAATTATTTAATATATATAAATATATATATATCGATTTAATTTAGATTCATCATGGCATGCTATTATATATAGTATATAATATATGTGTGCTAATATGCATTATGAAAAAACTCTTTATAAAAGATTTAAAACTATTAAGTTTCTCACTCGCATAAAAGACAATAGCAAAAAATCAAAATTGATATATATGCATAAGTACCTATATTGTGTTTCCATAATTAAGCTGCTACATAATAATAATTAAGATTAGCATACCTATAAATTTATATTGAGTAGTATTAAGACCAATAAAAGTGTTTTATAACGTAATATAGGTAGTATCCATAGCTAAACTGAAAAAGAACTCAAATAAGTAATCAGTTCTGAGGTGATAATACTGAATCAATAAAATAGATTATCTATGTAGGCCAAATATTCAACTATAATTATACAATTAATGTCATTCCATATAATAGAATATCGTATTCCTATTATAAATATCATGGGAATATATATATATATAATATATTAGTCATATAATGTTGTATATTATTAGTATATAGGAGCCTCAATGCTAAAATAGATCATACATATTTCATCTGAACACGTCTAGTACGAGTCTATCTACTAGTTAAAAGAAACGAGTTGAAAAGGTTGAACGACCAGGTAATGAGAATATAGAATAATATATAAAAATGATACCAGTTTTGAATAAGTAATGTAGTTATTCGTTTTGTAATATTGTAATACTATTTATATTTACAGTATTATATAAACGGGAAATAGTCAATATACTGAAACCATTTAGATAATTTTATAAAGGAGCCTGTAAATATATCTATAAATTTACATATTACAAATTTCTTCGTATCTTTAGATTTTTCTTTAGTGGAGAGAACGAATATAAGCTTAAAAGTTAGTGTAAGTATCGAAATATCGATGACTCTGAGGATACGATAGAGTATAACAAGAACTATCTTATCAAGAAAGGCAATGTAAATCCTTTATAGTAGTATACATTTTTTTAGCTACTTATATATGTCCCAAAAATTCTGTATCATACTTAATATTTTTCGTTCTCAATATTATAACATAAAAAAAGATTTTTATGCTTAATAAATTGGTCATGAATATATTTGAATATGAATTATAAGATTATTAATTATATTTATTTATATAATATAATAATTAATAAAATAGTTAATATATATATAATATATTTAATATATATATATTTAATATTACTGCTATTAATAATTTAATATTATTTAATATTTTATAAATATATTTATTATTGTTATTATATAATATTTATATAAATATATATATTATTATATATATATATATTATATTATATATTTTAATATTATAATATATATATATATATATATTAAATAATATTATATATATAAAAATTATATATATAATATATATTAATTATATATTACTATTGCATATAATATATAATATATATAAACATTATATTTAATCATATATATTAATAAAAATGTTTATTGAAAGAAATGCGAGACGAATATTAATATTATAATATAGTAGTATATTATATTTATATAGATATATAATATATAATTAATTATTATTATATTATAATATATATTATATATATAAATAATATAATATATATATATATATAATATATATATATATATATATATATAGATAATATATATTAATTATATATTAATATATATATATAGATATATTATATTATATATATGTATATAGTGAAAGGATTACGGGATTACTGAAGGAGGGTTTCCCAATAGGACCCTATCGGATTACCTATTGGAATTAATCAATGAACAAATATATATATATACATATATTATAAGTTATGTTTAATATTACAATTATTATGCTACAAGAATATGGTTGTGTTATCGGCCATCTTATGATAAATAGTCAAGCTATTGCATAATCAAATGACAATCCTATGTTACAAAGTATTAGATAATGAATGCAGAGTTACGATTATATTAACTTTTTTAAGGTGTTATTGTTCAATTTGTAAATATTAATTATAAATATATTTATATTTGTCATTGGATATGCCATCAGAACACCAAAAAAAAATCCGCTTCTAAAAGAAAATATATAAACCTTTATATATAATATTATTAGTTAAATATGGTCGAATATGCAATACAATGACAGATATCAATTGCATTCAAATATATAGAAAAACAACTGTCTACTCAAATAGCCTTACCGACGACTAAATACGGGTGAATTTTACTTACTTTTTTTCTTTCATCATTATGCCTTTAAAACCCAGCTTCTATTAAAGGGAGAAAATTAATATGTAATAGATCTTAAAACATAAGTGAATAAGGTTTAAATTTAGTTGCCTTTTTTTTTCATCATAGCGCCTTTATGTTTTGTTTTCAGCTTTGGGTTTATTAGTTATCTATTATTATTATTTATTATTATTATTACTTCTTATTTTATATTATTTTATTATTTATATATTTATTATTTTATTATTATTATATATTATATTATTTTATTATTATTATTATTGATATATGTTATATATATATATATTTATATATTATATATTATATATAATATATTATAATATATATATATATATATATATATAATATTATATATATATATATATATCATATTATTCATTTATTATTCATATTATTCTTTTATTATTTATAATATTATATATATATTATATTATATATTAATTATAGTATATTAATATATAATATACATGTTTGTATATATGTCATGATGAAGTACTCTCTATAGATTGCAAAGATTGCAAGGATATATATTTTAATATTATGGGTTAGTGATTGTAGATATATAGTGATAGGTGATAGTAAGTTAGTGAGGATGGTAGGGTGTAGTAGAGTCGTGTAAGTTGATGAGGAGGGGTATATGAAGTGTGGGTGAGGTATTATTAAGTAGTAGAGTATATATATATATAGTAATATATATAATTTAAGAGGTAGGTATATAATATATATATAGATATATAGTTATTAATATATATATATATTGAATTATAATTATAATGATAATGATATAATATATATATTAGAGATTATATAATATGTATATTTGATCAATGTATATGATAGTGTTATGTATATTATAATATATATAGGTAGTTATCATTGAACTTTAGATCAATATATATATATATAAATATATTATAATAATATTATATATATTATAAACATAAATATCTATATATTATATATAATATATATATTATATATAATATATAATATATATATTATTAATGATAATTATAATAATAGTATACTTATATATATAATAATATATATATATTATATATAATATATATCATTATTAATATTATATATATAATTATATATATATATTATATATATTAATACTTATATTTATATATATATATAATATATATATATATTATATGTATTGATATATATTATAATAGTATATATATAGGTATATATTATATATATGTATTATAATTAATCTATAATATCATAACATCCTTGAGGAATCAGGCTTTACATATATTCACTGTCTAAGTATTGAACAGCGTTCTTTCTACTCATCTGGTCTCTAGAGCACTCTCATCATATATACCTGTATATGAACACTCTAAGGATAAATACATTTTCTCAGGCTTAATAATGGTGTCCGAGCCGTCCTCGAGTTAATAACATCATTCTCATGTAATAGGTTTTGAGTCCCTATCCAGAAGAAAGAATAAATAGGCTATTACTTCTTCGATAGCCTCCAACTCGTTCTTCCATACTTACTCCTAAATATATTTAAGATGTTAGCTATCTAGTCACTAAGAAGCGCAATCGCTTAGTCTCTAAAAGAGTAATATAAGCTATTAGGATAAAGGACCGTTATATAGTTGTCATATCCCTGTCGCACCTATATATATCCATATATATAATATAAATTATATATATATAATATATATATATTGATTCATAATATATATTAATATATATATATATTAATATTATATAATAATCATATATTATATATATATTGGATTAGTATAATTAGTAATATATTAATATATAAGTGTATAAATATTATATATATATAATATATATAATATATATATATATATATATATATATATCTTAATATTACCAATTATAATATATAACTTATATTATATATATATAATATATATATATATATATATATATATAATAATATATTTATATATTATATTAATATGTATATTGTATCTTGTATATCTTGTTCTATTCTTGTTCTAATGTATTCTATTTAAGTTCATATATTTATATAATCTATTATATTATATATATTAATATATATATTATTATTATATATTATATTAATATATATTATTATAAGTATTATAATATATATGGTATGAATAATAATAATATTAATATCTTATATATAATATATTATAGTAGGTATAGTATAGATGGATGAGGGGAGGTTAGATCATATTAATATATGATTAAAACTAATACTATATTGTATTGTAATATTTACTATATTATTTAATTATTGATAATATAAGAACTTTAAAAATATTTCATGATAAAATTAGGATTAATAGTATGATTTAGTATATATTATAGATATGAGGTGAGTAATATGATAATATATATATTAATATATATATAATAGTGTGATTTTGCTTATACCTTTGCAATGCAAAACTATACAATAAAAAGATACTACGCTAATATATCACTTAATACTTAAGATTAAGGTTTAACAAGAAATATAAATATAATTAATCATATAGTACCAGTATATTAAATTGATATTATAAAAAACAAAGTCGTCATACCGATACTCAAAATGATATTTTATTTTTTTTTATAAAAATTCCTAAAATACTAACGAAAGATACAGGCAGACTTAAATATAATAAATATAATATAATGATATAAGTGAGTATATAATAAAGTATAGCAATTCACCTATTTTTTATTTATAACTATAACAAATTTATTCTGGTTTTGACTTTAAACTATAAAGATAGGAAGAAAATGCTTGAGGATTATTGTGGGTATAGGTATAACGACGAGGAAGAGTACTTCGTCCCTCTCTGTACCCTACTGATCAGCACGACCCCTAAAAATAAAAAATAACTAATTTTATATACAGCTGATTCCACAATATGTTTTATACTATTTGATACAGATAATAATTGAAAAATCCCATTTTTATTATTCCTATACTAAAATTTCAATTTACATCATAATATATTCATATGTAATCTAATATAGGTATAGTTTCCATATGTACCTTATACTTGAGTTTGAAATAAAGATATTTAAAATAAAAAAAATAGAAAAAAAAAAAATTCTATTTTCTCATACAAATTTCTATTATATGAATTTATCCAAATATATCAGACTTATATAATATTTATAATTTTAATCTGATTTATCTCTAAATTTATTTGAGTATCATTTCGAATATACTATTCTTTAGTTTTAGTATAATATCATTAGCCATATTATATTATAATTATAACTATATTTTAATATATAATATATATAATATATTTAATTATAATATAATATTAGATTAATAATATATATTTATTAATATAAATAATATTATTATATATAATATAGATATATAATATAGTATAGTATATTATTTGAAAATATATAATAAATATTATATATACTATAAATATATATATAATATATAAATGATGAGTTTAAATATATATATATATTATTTAATATGTTAATTATTATAATATTATATTAAAATAATTTATATAATATATATATATATATAATTTATATACTAATTAAATATATTATAGTAATTAAATTGAGTATATATAAATATATATTAGTATATTATATGATATAAATATCTAATTAATAATATATATTATCTATAAATAATATATTATTATAAGTTATAATATTAATTAATATAATCCTATTAAATAATTATATATATATATTATTTATATATATATTATATTAAATAAATATATATATTATATTTAATAGTATATATTAATAATATATATATATATTATATATATAATTGTATATAGTATATATATATCGATTATTAATATTATTTATATGTTATTTATATATATATATATATATATATAGATTTATATATATAGAATATATAATATATATAATTATAATTATAATACATATTTATATTATATATTATGTATCATATTATTATCTATAATTAGTTATTATATTAATATATTATATATATTGATATATATATAATATAATATATATATTAATATATTATATTTATATAAATATATTGGAAAAATATTATAGTTAATAGATAAGATGTTGAAAGTGAAGTCAAGCATGTAAATTTAAGCTTTATTATATTTTACTACATGAGCTATGACATGCGTATACAAATACATCAGTAGAAATTACGCACCATTAATAATATAATATGATATATATATATTATATTATATATATATTATATAGTATAATAATTATTATATTAATATATTATTATATATATACTAATATTATATATATATTATAATATAATATATTAATATTATATATATATAATATAATATATATATTATATTATATATATATATAGATAATATATATATTATATATATATATATCTATTATAATATTATGATATTATATATATAATCTATATATAAATGGCATGTATATGTGCATGGTATTATACAATTTTAATGATTATATATAATATTATTATATATATTATATAATATATAATAATTATATATATTATAATATATTAAAATATATATAAATAATGTTATTAATATATTTATATAATATATATATATTATAATAAAATTAATATATATTAATAATATTTAATTAATTAATTATATAATAATATTATATTATACTATAATAATATATTATTTATAATATATATATACGATATAATAATATATAAATATATATTAATAATATCATTTTTTATTCACAGATTATCTAAATATTTTTTAATTATAATATATATATATATATATATATTATATATATTTATTATATATATTAGTATATAATATATATATATATATATAATATATTATAGGTATATATTATTTTATATATTATATATATATATAATATATTATATATATAATATAATATATATAATATCTATATAATATATATATATAAATAATCGATTAATTATTGTTATATATATATATATATATTATAATATATATATTTATTAGTATATATAATATCTCTCATCTCTCTCTCT
>JABUQX010126837.1:5000-15371 GCA_015478945.1 Trachelipus rathkii | reverse complement strand
AAAAAGATGAAAGATATATTAATATATATATAATAATATATATATATATATAATATATATATATATATAATAACTGCTTAATATATATTATTTCATATATTATATATATAATACAGTAGTATATATATAATTATTTAAATATATGCATAAATTTATTTAAATATATCTTATTATCATATACTATTTTTATCCTATATTAATACTATATATAGGTAAATTTTACATTATTATAATATATATTATAATTATGTTACCCTACATTTTATATATATATATAATCTATATATATTATATATATAACAATATATAATACATTTATGATACCGTATATTATATTCTAAATACGGTATTTATAATATATACTAATTAAATGTAGTGTTTATCAAGTCTAACTCAGGTATATATATATATATTAATAATATATATATTTAATTATATTAATATATATTATTATTTACAATTCTTTACATTCATAATATACATACGATATTAACTTTATATTATATATATATATATATCTTTATTCTAATTATTACGGTTAATATTATATTATATTACTATATATAATATATAATATGTACTAAAAGAATAATGATATAACATCCATACAATCATCGTACTATATTACTGATCATATGATAATATTATTATATTGCACTAGTATATATATATATACTTTCCTTATAGTATAGGATATATATATTTTATTAAATATATATAATATATATATATATATAAATATGTATTTGGTTCCATTTCATGATATTAAAATATGGTGCCCTCACTATGTTACATCACTACAACACTATTATTAAATATTTATTTACATTTTACAATATTTTGAATATTAGTAGAAAATATTATAAATATGACCTAATATTTAAATTTTGCACTGAGGTAGTTATTATATTATAGTTATATACTTTATTTATATTATTAATGTGATTTTATATTTATTATATTATGTAATTTATTTTAATTTTTGAACCTAATTTTAATAGGATTGGTATAATTTATAGGATATTTAATTAGGTTGTATTATTTGCTTATTTTCTTATATTATTGTCAATGCTAAATTGTTTTAGTTTTAATGCTTACAATATATTAGTTATTATTTGTTACAAGTTGTATTTTCTATAAAGGATTCGAACACAAAAAACACTAAAATTATTAACCTTATTATTCATAATAATAATCTTTTATCTCTTAATGAAGCACAAAATAAGCCCGAACTAATAGCTGAGAACATAGTTCTTGTTATGATTAGGAATTATATTTATTCAATTTTTAGTACTAATAAGTATAAAAATAATCCTGAAGATTTATAGATATACTATCGAAAATAGAGATATTAAGAATATATATATTATCAGCTAAATCAATGTTTGATTAACAAAGATTTTGTGAGATGAATAAACAATAATCGTAAAAATTTTTGAAATATATCCGTCTCCATCTTAAAAAATCCCGTCTCTCCGTACATATATAACGGCTAATTCGGTATAAAGAGCAACTATATACTTTATAGGGTAAATAAGGGTTGAGTTAAATCGTTTTTATCATATTTATAGTTAACTATTATTAGATTGATTAGTTACGATTCAGAAATTTTTTTTTTCAAAAAAGTTTAATCGTTTATATACGAGACCTTTATTATACAATTATATATGATTAGATAATATAAATTATATGTTTATTTTATTAATTTTTAGTTTATTATTATTGCTTAAATATAAAAACTTATTCAAGAAAGCAGAATATATATATTTTTTTCACTAATATTTTTAAATTATTTTTATTAAATTTTTAATTTAAAAGTTTGAACCGAAGCAATAGAAAATTAAAATGATGAGAACTTATTATCAGAAGAGAGATCTTCTTTTGAATATGAGTTAATATTATTAATATATTTAGTAAATATTATCATACGACATATTACTAGTCTCATGTAAATACATTTCAAAGAGCTTATGGGGCGTAGTTCTATAATTATATTTTACAGTACCGATTAGGTTTAAATGAAAAGAGATTGGAGATATATATATATATAAGAATTCCATTAATACGGCAATTTCTAGGAAAAATCTTTAAGAAATTTAAAATTACTATTAATCAATGACAAATAGAAGTATGCTTTTATATCTGGGTATATCTATGCTTTTAATTATTAAATGGGATATATATATATTAATATATATATAATATATATATATATTATATAATTAATATAAAATATATTAATTATAATATTTATATATTATAATATATTTATATTAATTATAATAATAAATATTTATTATTAGTATTAATATGTTATTAATATATATTATATTAATATAATAATATATGCATATAAATTTTTATTTATATTATAAATATATTTCATTGTTGTTATGTATGTATATATATATGCACGTTGTATACATATTTATTATATATAATTATATGCTATATATATTATTTACTATATTATATAATTTAATAGCTATTAATATTTTATCTGAAATATATGATACTAGTAGTTATATACTATTACTAATAATGATATATAATATATATAATAATTGATTATAAAAAATAACTAATAAATCTAATTTAATTCTGAATAAGTAATATATAATATATAATATATATTAATTAATTAATAAGTATCATATTATTATATTATATATATATATAGAGTCATAATTAAATATTATTATTTTATTGCATGATCATAAACTAATCGTCAAAAAGAAAAAGATTAGTAATTAAATTATAATAATTAAGAGATAGTGTAAATTTATATATTTTATTATATAGTATAGTAATTATATAGAATTTTTAAAATTCATTATTTTAAATCTAGTATAATGTTTTAATCAAATATTTATCGGTATAATTAAGATGCTAGTCACCTGCTTATCATTATTACATTGTAATTTATAATATATAATATAATAATTAATAATTATATAAATACTAATATTTAGATACTATATTATAATATATATATATATTATATAATATAATATATATTTATTATATATTATATAATTATTAATATATTAATATGTAATAAATTAATTTATATATCTATTCATAAATATTTTAGTTTATATGTAATGAAGTATTAATATTAATGAAAATTATATAATCACTATAAATCTCACATAATAATATCCCAGCACACAGATAATGAGTGACAGGGATGTGTTTTGGGATATGATAATGAGAGAGTTTAACTTTAAACGCATTTCATATAATTGCAAGAAAAAAAAATTAAGCATAGAAATAGGTAATGGGTTTTAATTTTAGCCGATCACTTTCTTTTATTAAGCTATCAGTAGATCAAGAAGAAGAAAATTCTTCTCAAACTATGATTCCAAAATTATTTTCGTGAACCGACAAATCGACAATTACGCGTCTTTCTTATAGTAAACAATGATATAGGTGCTAAGTAGGTTAAGAAATAATTATAAAATAAAATTTGTGCGTCTTTTGGGGAAGTTCTATGAGATGGCCATTTTTTTTGCGTTGACTACTATTTCCTTGAAACCAGGCTCTGCTCAGTTTTCTTATAATATCACAGTATACATTTTTTTAGAATTTTAAAGTTTCTGCATGGCGGATTTTTTAATTTGGTGATTATTTTTACTTTCTTATAGTATAATTAATTCATTATGGGTTGGAGGTTAAAAAATTACTTTGGGGTAAGAATCATTATATTAAAAAACTTGCATAGATTAAGAAATAATTATTGGAGGAGTACAGTAATGAATAGGAAAGAATATATTGAAAATATAAATTATTTAGTTGATGGTTAGTAATACTCTATTAATATTATATTAAACCGTTCGCTTTCAATTATATATATACTACGATATTATTTTAATATAATTATGTAATTATAAATTTATAAATTTTTAAAATAAAAGATTTTTTGATCAAATTTCAAGAGGATACCTATCTGAAAAACAATGAATGTTTTTTTACGTATTATTAGTTTATAATATAAACACTTTTCTTTTCAAACTTCACTGTTATTATCTAATTATTTTTTATAGGGTGTTTTCTGGCCGGCTATTTTTATAATTTATACTCGATCGGCTGGTAATATAATAATCTTTATCTACATTTAATCATATTATACTTTCTATAAAAATACAGTATAACATAATTTCTTCAGAAAAAAAAGTATTGAAACATATTAATATTCCCTCAGAATCTTTGCAATAATTCTGCGAATGCATCTTTTAATTTTACCAATAATAAATAAAGGGACCAGAAATTATTTGATATTTTATAGGATTTTTTTGATAAGATAAAGATTTTCTTCGCTATGTTCTTCATGTTCTTCTTCTCCATTTGACAGTTATTTATGGGTATCCCATCTTCCTTGATATTTTTCTTTATTATTTTTCGAGCGCGCCCGATTAACTTATATTCTACTCTATATATTCTTATTGTCATGGTGTGCGTTTTTTTTATAAATTAAGAGTATATATAATTGAAACCACCGGTCTTTACTTACGATGACCTGAGAGTCGAAGTCATTAATATTAATATATCTAATAGTATATAATTTTATATTATATTAATATATTTGACTTTTTTTATATATTATTATTTTTTTAATTTATTTTATATTATATTAGTAATGTATTATATTATATTATTAATTATAATTATATATATATAATATATATTAGTATTATATATAATTAATATTACATCTAAATAATATACAAGGTCTTAAATGTAATTTAATATATTATAATTATATACATTGTACATATATAAATTAAATACTAAAATTATATACAAGGATCTTAAATTAATTTATTTATTTTTAAATGTATATTAACTCAGATATTATAACCATATTATAATATTAATATGAATATTATTATTATAATATATAAATATAATATTATATTATTAATCTTATAATTATAATATTATCATATAGATATATAGAAATAATAATAATAATAATAATAATAATAATAATAATAATAATAATAATAATAATAATAAAACACCTCTTCACAATTCACACATTACCTTCCGCCTCTGACATAAGAGTTCACATAATAATAATAAATAATCAATCTCACTTCATTCATAGTTAAGTACATGCTCATACTATCTTAGACACTTTTGTTCTGCTCTTTCCATCAAATTTAATGTCAAACAATACATTTCCCTCGTCCTTGCATTCCTAATCCTATGGCTATTCTTTCCCTTCAAATATTTAACAAGAGTTTTATTTGGAAAACCACATATCTTTTCTCATGTTTGTTTTTAGTGGCTATACCGTTCATACACGCAAAAAAATTCCTTGTTACAGTTCTAGTTATATATTACTCTTATTCATGTTTCTTTTAAGCTACTTTACAATTCATCTTCCTACGCAATCCTATGATCAATTTCTTCTTTCACTTTTCCCATTGGATTTAAACAAATCCCTTTTCATTTTCCAAGTTATATTTTTTATATATTTTTCCCCTTTCTTTAAAGAGTTCTTAATAATCCATCATCCAACAAAATCCTAGGATCAATTTATTTTTTCACTCTTCCCAATGGTCCTGAATTCATCTCCAAAATCTTACAGACTTTTTTTAAAATTAATTTTTCATCTTTGACATGTTGACATTTACCACTTTGAAACTGCACTTTTCATCATTTTATCTTTAACATAGTTAATTTTTATTCCTTTTTCATAGCATACTCGATAAAACACAAGAAGTAATTTACGTAGCTTATTTTCTTAAATTTGCTACAAAGTGTCAACATCAGCAAGTAGAAAAAATTTCTCAATTATACTTAATTATAAATAAATTAAATCTTTTTTAACTACACTATAATAGGTAATTATATAACAAAAAATAACACCACACTGTCTCAGAGCAATTTTAAACAGAAAAAACACTCAGCCTATCTCCTTTTAATAGTAAACTATGTTTGCTCTTCTCTGTTCATATATTTATATATATATATATATATATATATATATTATATATATAATATATATATATATAATTCATTGTATATTTAATATATTATATTACTTTAAATATAAAATAAAATAATACATTTATATTAGTATCCAATCATTTTAAAATTGATATATAAATATAATATATAGTTATATAAATAATATATACTTATATAATAATAATATATATATATATATATACACTATATTATATATATATAGTATATATATAGTATATATATTATATATATAATATTATTATATTATATACTAGTATAATATATATATATATCATATATATATATATATATATAGTATATAATATACTATATATATATTATATATATAAATATAGTATATTTATATATATATAATATATATATATATATAATATAATATTATATATATATATATATATATATAGGTATATTCGGTAAATATATATATATATATATTAAATATATATATATATATATATATACAAATATATATATATATATAATATCTCCGTGTGTGTTATGGTTATTTCCTTAGTGATGGCGTCACCGCTACGCGCGACATCGCCATGTTATTGCCACCAACATTCAATGGAATAGTGTTTGATGTTACAAGGAATTCAGCGGCTGAATTTAATTATCAGACGCTCGAACGTTGTAAGAATGGTTATATAACGACTGGAAAATATGAAGGTCGTATAGTATCATTCAAGTCTCGACCGGTGGTGGTGTTTGCAAATTTCTATCCTGACAAAAACAAATTATCAGAAGATCGCTGGGACATTCATAATATAGAGAAAGCCAGTAATGATGTATCGACGACGGCAATTTCAACGCTATTCTCTTTCGTGGAGAGGAAGAAGATACCGCTCATCGATGAGGAGCAAGAGGATGTCATACCGGCGGAATCGGCGAGGGAACCTGAGCAAGTACACGAAGCCAGCTCGGCATAGTATTATGTTTACTAGTGAACATACAAAGGTGTTTTCTAAAAAGACCCTGTTCACAGCTGATTTAGGTTTGCACACTTTAAGTGATGCTGAAAAGAAGTTTATTCAATTATATAAGTGGTTTAATGTTAGATATATTATTGTTGAAGGTATTTGTTTAACTTCAGGTTTGGAACCAAAAAAAACTAGTTCCCCTTATTTTAAATCTTGCTTTAATTCTGATCAATTTGTAACCTACGGTACTGATGTTATTAAGTCTAAAGCTGCATCTAGGACTCATTTACCATTAACTCATTTTAAACGTATTTTAAGATGTAGGCCTAAAATAGGTGTATTTGCTGACCAAGCTACACAAACTGTTGTGGCTAGTAATTCAAAATTATTTTCAACTGAAACATTAAATGTTTCATATGGTAAGTTTGAAATGGCATCATATTATGATAATGCTGAAGTCACCGGTGTTCAGGATACTGTTTATGCTATTAATATTAAGTATTGTATTGACCTATTTGGTCAAGATGTTGCTATGGTTCACTTTCATCTTAAAAAAGAGGAAGCCTAATTTTAATTTTTGATTGTACTTTTTATATTTATGTACTGCTTTTTGAATAAAGGAAAAAAAAAACATGATAGAGGGACTGTTTGTCGTAGATGTAATTATATTCATTACGATATTCGGTTCTTCCTTCGCTGTTTTTTACAATCATCTAATGAAGACAAGAAAACACTCATGAAATCTAATCGAGTAAGTATGGGAGGGGGGGTGGGTCCTAATCTAACCTAACTTAACATAATCTAACCTAACCTAACCGAACATAACATAACCTAATCTATTTTTAACAAAGCTGCACCGGAAATGACGTTTTTCAGTATTATTATTATTATTACGTCATATCCGGTACAAACGGAGACAGCTAGTATTACCTGTCTCCGTGCTTTGTACACAACCTTTGTACCAAATCTTTCTGGAGGGGGGGGAGGGGTGTATTTACCGAACATAACCTAACCAAACCTAATATGGATAGGGTTGTGAAAGTACTAGAGGTAGGGGTGGCATAGGAAGGTGTTAGAATGATGGAGAATGGAAGGGAGTGGAGGGTACCCTACTTATTATATTAGGATGATTTGGTTTTGTGTAGCAAATCTGAAGAGAGTTTGAAAGGATTGGTAGAGGGGTTTCTCAGGGTGTGTAAAATGAGTAAATGTAGAGAATTAAATGTAGTAAATGTAGATAAGAGTAAGGTTATGATATAGTGAGTGAGGAGAGTCCGCGGTATGAAGTTATGTTGGATAGTGAACAACTGGAACAAGTAACTGAGTTTAAATATTTAGGATATATGTTGGATGAAGGGGAACGGGTGCAACAGAGAATAGTGGGAAAGTTGTGAATGGTAGGAAGGTTGGTGGTGCAATTAAATCCATGGTGGTTATAAAGGGACCACGTCTTGAGTGCGCTAGGATTTTTCATGAGGGTATGTTGTTAGCTGTGTTAATGTATAGTAGTGTAACCATGGTTTGGAGTATGAGGTATAGATCTAAGTTACAATGTGTTTACATAGACAACCTTAGGGGCGTATTAGGTGTGAGAAGAATTGATGAGATGAGGAATGAACGCATTAGGAAGTTGCGGGGTGTGAAGAAAGGAGTAAATGAGAAAATAAAAGATAGTACATTGCAATGGTGTGGTCATATGGAAAAGATGGATGATAGTCGGTTGGTTAAGCGGATGTATAGTGGTGAGAATGCCGGGAATCGACCTGCTGGGAGATCGAAAAAAAGGGGGATGGACCCTACATTGACGAGATGCCACAGTGAGGGTCCGTCGCAGTCCCGTGAAACCCTAGGATAGATATTCTGACTGCGACGAGTTCTCACTTAAGGGTATTAAGGGGACGGTAAGGCTGGACTTTCTTTTCGATTTACGAGATATTCTTCTACTACTTTCTGTTTCCGACGCATGCGACGCACCTCACCCCCAATCTGGGGAAAGGAGGTGAATGACGATGATGATGACGAGTTCGATGATGGACGAATGATATATTATATATATATATATATATAATATATACCTATATATATATATATATTATAAATATTATATATATATATATATATACTATATATATATAAATTATATAATTATATAATATAATATATATATATATATAATTATATATATATATATATATATATACTATATTTATATATATATTATATATATATTATATATATATATATATAATCATATATATATATAATATATATATAGATATATAATTCTAAGTAGAACTTTCAACTTTCAAACAAGAGACAGCAGGCAGTTAATAAAAAGACGCGGTTTAAATTTCTTAACATCATAAACATCAATTATGCCTGAAAAGTTTACCATAATTATGTTCTTATAATATATGATATATTATAAGATATATATATATATATATATATTATATATATATATTATATTAATATATGATAGATATATAGATATATATATATATAGTATATATAATATTATATTTATATATATATATATACTATATTATTATATATATATATATATAATATATTTATATATATATATATATATTATATATATATATATATATAAGATTATATATAATTTTATATATATATATTATATATATATATATATATATATAGAAGTTTATTGTGCTTCTTCTGATAAATAAATGACAAAATACTATATATATACACAAGTAATACGTGCATCAACTTGAAAAATATGAAAACGATATATTTCCATTCATATATTATATATATATATATTATATAGATATATATATATATACTATATAATTAAAATAATACTATATATAATATATATATATTATTAGATATAGATATATATATATATATGATATATATATCATATGATATTAAATGGAGAAAGAAAGAGAAGGCAGTGGGATAATTCCACTCATACAGCTCATCAACAAAAAATATTTGAATCTACGGCATTTCCTTATTAACTTTTCTCGTTCTCATAAGACTTTCCCCAATCTTGCTTCACTCGCTTAATACCTCATTACTGTTACCAACGGATACAGTTCTTCTGAATTCTTATGTAGTATGTTCCTCCTTTAAGGGGCTAAGACTTAAATGCTATGCTCATTCTAGTAAAGACTGGAATACTCTTTCTTTATTGCTTTTTTCAACATGTTTGAACTTGAAAACTTTCTAAAGCCTGGTAAGGCTGGTATAATGACATTTCGTCTTTTAATTTGGTCTTACTTCTGATTTTTCTTCAGCTATAGTATAAAACACCTTCAATATTATATTATGTAGTATATATATATATATATATATATATATATATATATATATATATATATATATATATATATATTTATACATGCTATAGGTTATAAAACACCTTAAATATATATATATATATATATATATATATATATATATCTTCCGATGT
>JABUQX010126836.1:0-15034 GCA_015478945.1 Trachelipus rathkii | reverse complement strand
TGTAGAGTTTCGATATCGGTAGAGGGTTACTGCGTTTTATAAAGATAGTGTAGACCTAGATTATATAATGCGTGTAGATCATCATGTGGTTACATATGTGTGGCAGGGAAAGATGAAAATGTGGTATCAAAATCCTTTAAACGGTAAAATAGCAGTAAAAATGATAACTCTGATACATTATAAAAATATCGATGCTGTAAGAGTGTCTTGCGCACTGCAGTAACCAGTTTATTCACAGATTTCCTGGGAGATAATAAATAGTTTTCGAGAAAATAACGCAGAAAATCAATTTATCTTGCACTGACTATACGAGTATATCCAGGCATACCCTATGATCTGACTTCTGTAGTAGGGATCCATCTACATGGAACGCAAAAATCACAATTATGTAAATGCAAGGTGCGATGCAGTGTTGTGAATGAAAAGGCTGGGATATGTTATGTGATCGTGAGACTAAGTGACGCGTAACAGTTATTATCCTTACTCAACTAAGAAGGTAAGGGTGTGGAAGAATCGAGATATAAGCTTTTTGAGTACCTGTCGATACTCACGAACTTTAGAAACCATTGGGATAATGTGGTTACCGATCATTTCCGGTTACTACTTCCGCACTAGGTAAACAGTTGCAGTGATGTGCTCCGAAATGCGCTTCATTCTGGTTAATGGTATGGGAGTTTCGCAAAATCACTTGATTTAAATCAATATAATGTACTAGTGATGGTCTTGAATTTTTTATTTAGCTGATTGAATTTCATGGATTAATAGGATTATAGAACTACGTTTTCTTCATTGGTGTGTGTAGTACAATCGAGGTAGTCATTTTAGAGAAGAGTATATATTGTTCTAGACTATGTTTCTCACCCTCACAATTGAGGACCAGACCTTCAAGCAGGGCTTGGGGCTCTGGTGTGGGGAAGAAGGGATGCCAGCAGGGATAGAAAGGCTAACGGCCCTTTCACAATCAGAGACTGTCTCTTTAAGATATATATGGTAATGAATCACATGTGGTGTTTTAAAAATTATGTCTAGCCTCCTTTTTATGTATATCTACATAGGTTCGTAACGCGGATTTTCTACAGCTTTGAATTATTATATTATATTATATTATATATAGATATATATAATTATTATATAATATAGTTATATATATAATATAATGTAATATATATATATAATATATATAATATATATATTATATTGTTAGAATATATATATTAATTATTATATTATTATATATATAAAATACAATAATATAATATATATATATTATATATATAATTATATAAAATATATAATATATATATTATTATATTATTTATAATATATATAATATATTATTGTATCATAATATATAATATATATAGTATCTAATATAATATTAATATATTAAATATTAATCAATAATATAAATATATATATAATAAATATATATTATTATATGGAATTGTGGTAGTGACCTATAAAATGTTTCAGAAATCACTTAGTTTAACATTACCTATTAAATCTACTATCAGTTATTTGACATTAATGTGCAAGGTGGTAAGTTGGCAAATATAGATTCGAAATCCAATCCTCAGAATACGCGATTGAAACTGCAAGGAACCCTCATGCCGCTATGTCAGCGCAATCTAAAAGGAAATAATAAAACAACTACCAAAATCTTGTACTATCCACAGCTTGTTATAATTCAGTTTTCATAATATGTATAATCTCTATATAATATATATATTATATATATCAATATATATAATATATATATATATATATTAATTTCTATATATTATATATATATTTATAATAAACATATAGTATATAATATATATTACGTATATAATATGATTAATAAATATATTATATAATATATTATATATAATAACAATATAATATATTCATATAGTATATAATAATACAACTATATATATATGTATATAATAAATATACTAAGTTATATACTTATATTATCATGATATGATATATATATAAAATTATATTTATATCTAATATAGTATAAATATATAATATATATATATGATATATATGAAGAAAAAAGAACTAAATAAGAGAAATAATAATGAAGAAAAAAAGAGACGAAGAAGAGGAAGAAGAAGAAGCGCAACGAAGAAGAAGAAGAAGAAAAGATAAGAAGAAGTAAAAGAAAGAATAAATAGAAGAAGAAGCTAAGTAAGAAGAAAGAAAGAAAAGAAGAAGAAAGAAGAAGAAGAACGAAGTATCAAAAGAAGCAAGAGAAGAAGAAGAAGAGGAATAATATAAAGGAATAATAAATATAAATAAATAATAATTAAAATAAATATAATAAAATAATAATATAATAATAAAATAATAAAAAATAAATAATAAATAGAATAAAATAATAATAATATAATAAATAATAATTAAATAATAGATAGGTATATAATAAAAAAGTAAATACCACCAAACACCACAAAAAGAAGAAAAGAAGAAGAAAAAAGAAGAAGAAGAAGAAGAAGAAGAACAGAAGAAGAAGAAGACAGCAAGTAAGAAGAAGAAGAAGAAAGAACAGAAAAAAATGAATAAATAGTAGAAGAAAAAAAACAGAAAACAGAAAAAGAGAAACAAAGAAAAACAAAAATAGCAGAAGAGAGAAGAAAAGAAGAAAAAGAGAAAAAGATAAACTATATAGCAAAAGAAGACAAAAAGAGAAAAACAGGTGTTTAATGTTGTTCAACCTTATTTGATTTAAAGCCAAATGATTTTGGAACCTGAGAGCGGAAGAATCAATCTAACGGTAATTTGCTAAATATATATTATTATATAATATATATATATATTAATATATATATATATATATAGTTACTATATATATATATAATCTATTATATATAATACATATATTATATATATATATTATTACGGAAAAAATATTTTTTTTGTAAAAAAAATAACTTTATACTAGTAACATCGCATTTAAAGAAAAATGATACGCCAAAAAATACGAATAAAATAACTCTCCAAACTATCTGAGTAATCTTAATTTGGGAATATCAAAGAGGTCCTCATTTTAAAAAGAAGGACGGTAGCTACAAGGATGGGTTTCTCTTGTGTATCGTCGGATCAGTTGAGTTCTGCAATTAACTTGGACCTAACACAAGAGAATAGTTAGGAGAAAATAATCAATCCTGTACTTCTTTATCTTTGACATCGTCTTTTCTGTAGAAAATTATTGTAAGTAAAATAAGTATAAATATAAAATATAAGAACAATAATGCTATGCATATAGATAAGAAGAAGATATTGTTAAAAGTTGCATAAATAACAGTTAGTTGTATATTAATAGACAAACACAACACCCTCATAATAATATATTATATAATAATATATAATAATAGTTATATATATAATATTATATTATATTGAATATATTATTATAATATATATATATATAATATTATATATATATATATATCCGTATATTTATATATATTAGTATATATATATTATAATATTAATTATAGATATATAAATATGATATATAATTAATTATATATAAATAAATTTAATATCAAAATATATATTTATAGATATATATAAAATATATATAATATAATATATATATATATATATAACTAAGTATATATGTATATTCCAAGAACTTTGATCTTTCAAGTAAATCGAGCCATTTTATCAAGTTATAAGAAAGATCAAAATAGAGAACAGCAGAAGTTCAAAAACTTCGAAGTTGAAAAAGAGATAATCGAATCAGAGGTGATACATTGAAATAGTAACACAATGCCCTTGGAAAGATACTGAAAACAAAAACAAAGAGAGACAGTATTGATGTGATGTAGTTATGTATTCTGGGAACCGAAAAACCAAGATAATGAATCATAGAATCAGAAAATGAGAATGAAGAAAGCGAACAGTGAGCAGGCAAGACGGAACCATGAATATTGTACCAACACTAACAAAGTAAGTGAAACATATTAGAAACGAAGGAAGAAATGAAAGAACCAATATAAACATAGAACAACTTGAGGGTATTGCTCAAACATAGCTCATTTACTGAGAAGATTTGATAGAAGAATTGATAAGACCTCCGATATTATGTAATTTGTGTGTGTTGTCGGTGTGTTCTTTGTGTTGTCGTGCGTGTGTTTAAAGTTTTCTGTTTCTGTACATGTTCATTCTCAACACCACCAATTCCTGATTTATGCTTCGTCCACCCTACTTTGTCTCTATCCTGGGTCAAAAAAATTTCATCCCCTGCCTTAGGTCGTGTATTGGGTGCTATAATGCTATACACAGTGAAATTTGTTTAATGTCCTCTGTCGACCATTTCTTCCTGTGACTCACATTTTCCCTTGTCGACGACTCTTGGGTAAGTCATTGATAATACCTTGTAACATTCTTTTGTGATAAATTTTTTCAGTGCTTATGTGCTTTTATTTTTTAACCATTAATTTATATATAAACTGTCAAATTATTCAACCTTAATTGTTGAAGTTGTTTGTTTTTATTTTTTCATTATTTTTAATTTCCTTAGATTTAGTCTTTAAAAGATTGTTGCATTGTGCATTCCTGTAAAGAGTTTTATAATTGTTTATGCTATCTTAACCTTTAACCCCTAAGAATATAGTTATTCCATCTCGTTTGTAATTTGATCTTCGATATCCAATGATGAAATAGTATGTTCGAAACGTCGTGCAGTAATAAAGAATTGGTAATCAGATGTCCTTGGTATCCTGTTTCGCCATATTGTTTTGCTACAAAAATTGTCCGCTCAGGAACAATCGATCTCAAACTAACTACTAACAACTAACTAACTAACTAACTACTAACTAACTAACTACTACTACTACCATATACGTATACTATATATATAATATATATAATAGTATATATATATATATATATTAGTAGCACTATATATATATATATAATAATATATATAGAATATATAATAATAATGATAAGTGATATATCAAGGTGCGTGCGAATGCTTAGCTTCATGAGCAATATTATATAACTATATAATATAATATTATAGTATGTATTATTATAATATTATATATATATATAAATTTATTATAATATAATATATATTAAATAATATATATATATATTATAAATCTATAAATATATTTAGAATATATATATATATATATATAATATATATATTAATAATAACTATATAAATATATATATATATATATATTCATATATATAATTGTATGAGCATATTAAGTATAATATATATATATAAATATATATATTATATATATGTAGAAATCAGAGGAATAAGACGCTAAGTTTAGCAAGTATCAGCCTCCTACCTTGATATATATATATTATATATATATATATAATATATATATATTAATATATATAATATATTAAATATGTATATACGTTATTTATAATATATTAATGTTTTCAATTGTGTGTGGCGGTTGTGTGTGTGTGGCTGTGTGTAGGCTGTGTGGCTTTATTTAGTTTTTTTTTTCTTGATAAGATAAATATAATCACTTTTTGGCAGAATGCACCGGCTTTTTTTAAAAGTTTTTCTCTCGGTAGACATTAATATTTGGCCCTTTCTCAAAGAATTAATTCTCAATATACAAATTTAAAAGTATTTTTTTCCAATTATATTTTTTTCTAAAGAAATTATATTAAATTTGAATATTTATTTCAAATTTAATTAAAATTATAGTCAATAATCGTATATAAAGCATATATGCTCGATCTAGTTTCTTCCTTCGATTTTTTCATGTGCGAAAAAAAATCATCCAACTCTCATTTAGCATCACCTCGGACTCTTGAGAAATTAAAATTGGAAAAGCCTCTCCTGAGATTTTGAGTAAGGTTCGAAATTTATAAGTTTTAAAGTAAACTTTGAAATTTAGGAAAATATATTTAAATATTTGAATGTTTTTTATAAATTTCTTTTTTGAGCTAAAGAAATGTCTCTTATGAATAGGAAGAAACCAATTTTTAATGATTTGCTAAAAAATAAAATAGTTAAACATAAAGGATGCTTTTGTCTTTAAAGCATCCTCTTGTCTCTTACTTATCTCTATATATCTATCATTCTCTATCTCTCTCTCTCTGCTCTCTCTTTCTTCTCTCCTCTTCTCTCTCTCTCTCTCCCTCTCCTCTTGTCTCTCTCTCTCTTCTCTCCTTCTCCCTCTTCTCTCTTCTCTCTCTCTCCACCACACACACACACACACATCATCACACACATTTCACACACACTTCGCAACCACACACCATCACACACACACACACTAACCACATAAATATCGCAACTGACAACGAATGGTAACAATTACTGTATCATAATTATTTGTGATTGCAACAAACAAATTAAAATACTGATAAAAGTAAATGATAATTGTATAATTAGAAACTTCGTTGTATATTGAGTTGACTCAATTTAGTGCAAATTCTTATTCTACTGGGTGAAGCTGCGTGCTTCCTGTTTCCATGGAACCTCCGCTTAGAATATATATATATATATATTATATATATACTATAAATATAATATATATATTATATTATATATATATAGTATTTATATTTATATGATATATATATTATATATATATAATAATATTTATAATATATATAATATAATATATATATATATTATATATATATAATATAATATATATACTATATATTAATATATACATATAATTATAATATTATATATACTATTATATATAGATATTATATATAGGCTATATATTATATATATTATAATATGTTACTTATAATATAATAATAATATATATTATATATTATATATAATTAAATATATGTAATACAACTTTATATCTCTTAATATAATACTTTCTCTCCCTACCATGCCCTAACAGTATTTCAAATGTTTTCGTTTTGCGCTAAGCTTCTACGCTAACTATTAATGGAATGACTGCATTGTCTCTGGTGACCTTGTATCGTTGCATGGGATGCAAGCTCATTCCTCTCGACTAAATCTTTCTCTTTTCAAGATTCACTGTCGATTCATTTGCTTTCGTGTGCAATTCAGGTTAGGAGATTAGCGGAGTATGTGGTCTGGAACAAGTTCGTCTTTCTGCCAGTCACTTCTCGCTAAGTTTTCAATTGAGCTCAAAAACGGTTGCAAGGCAAAGCTCGCTGTTCATCAAACGAAAGTGTGGCTGAAACCTCCCTTGGCTTCTCCTACTGACAAAATCTTTCTGGCCTCTTGCTAGAAAAATCTAACAACTTCTGAAAAATCTACCTCTTTAAAAAAGATGGCATCTGCAATAGAGAGCTGCTCATTCAACTGAAAAGGTCATTCTTTTGTCCTCTGTTTTCCTCTAATTCAACCCTGGATGGCCTGGCAACCTCTCTCCTTTTCCTTCAGGTGTCCTAATGCGTTATTCTGTGATGTGATTACATTGATCATGTGCTTGGCTCCTAAAGATCTAAAACGTTGAAGCGGGTGGTCCGGATGGCATTCCTCCCCAAGTTTTAAGGGAGTGTGCCTCCGTGCTGGCACCGGCCCTCGTTCAACTATATTTTCTTTTCCTCAATACTAGTACCTTTCCTCAATGTTGGAAGCGAGCACATGTCCAACGTATTCCGAAGAAAGGTAGTCGCTCTAATCCTTCTAACTATCGCCTTATAGCTCTCACTTACATTCTATCTAAGATCTTGATCCTTGTCAACTCTCATTTCTTAGATCATCTGGAATATCAATCCCTTCTATCATATCACCGTTATGGCTTTCAGCGATCGAGATCTACTGGTAATATACTTTTTTATCTAACCTTATGGTTTACGCTATTAGGAACTATGGAGAGACTTGGGTGGTGGGGCTTGGTATATCTAAGGCATTTGACTGGGTATGGCACGCGTCACTACTTTCCAAGTTCCTCTCCTTTGGGTTTCCTCCTTCTCTTTGCTTACTTACGTCTAGCTTTCTTCCAAATCGCTCAATATCGGCTGTTGTTGATGGGGCGATTTCTTCTTCCTCCCCTGTCAATAGTGATGTTCTTCAGATTTTTGTCTTATCTCCTGTTTTATTCCTACTTTTCCTTAATTATCTTTTCAGTTGTTCATCTAAATCTATCCACTCATAATCTGATGACTCAACCCTTCAATCTTAAACGCATTTCAAATCTTCTCCCTTTTTTGCATCTAGAATTGCCTCTCGTCTTAATCTTTCAGATTCTATTCTCTCTGATCTGGATAGAATTTCCTGGGGGGGTCGTCTCAACCTTGGGAAATTTAGTTCATTTAAAATCCAACTTCTGCAAATCTCCCTCTCTAAGACACCTTCTAACTTTCCAATATCTTTTGATTGTTCTCTCGTCTCTCCTGCTGACGCTATAAACATTCTTATCTTAACAATAAACAATTAAATATTAAAAATCACGTCACAATTATTGCCAGGTCAACCTCAAAGACACTGGAAGGTTCTGTTATAAACTGCGAGAGCCTGTTTTTCCTCTGTTCAGTTATTTCAGATATCAAGTGTTCTCATCTCTACCCTGTATGGCGTACTGCGTCTATATCTGGTGAGGGCTCTGGTTTCACCACGCGCTTTTGATAGTTCCCGATATCATAAAAGCTATAAAACTGCTCTTAATTCAAATTTATTTGACTTTTTTATCTTTGCACGTGAGTGTCGGAGCTTTTATCTCTTTCTATAGATTACCACAGCGCAGAGTCTCGAGAGAATGATCACTCGCGAACGAAGCACCTTCTAGACGCCCTCATAGCACAAGGATTGCTGTTGTCTTTAATGTTTTTGCGTTGACGATTAATAACTTCGGACGTGTTCACTGCTGTGCTTCGTTCTTTCCAACCACGTCTGTTCTGGGGAATTCTCTTCCATCTTCTGTTTCCTGATGAATTTAATCTCCCTCAATTTAAGGCCTGCGTCTCTGCTCACCTGCTAAATTTGCGCTATATGGTGACACTTTTAATGCTCTTAATACTCCCTCTCCTTGAAATTAGATGGTCTCTGATGCCCGTGTTATATTTGGAATATCGACAGTCTTTTGCTGGTTCCAAACTTTATAAATAATGGGCCATTGCTCTCATAGAATACAAGGTCGTAGTAAAATAGTAGTATATTTATAATATTTTTAAGAAAGGTTTTGTGTGGAGGAATACTATGGTAATACTTTCGATTTTTAATGAGTAGCACTGTTATTATATATAATACTATTGGAGTATACTAGTCCTTCATATTTATATTTTGTTAAATTTATTGAAATTTTTTGTAATTTTTAGGATTTTTGTGGTTTCAATACATATATAATGGGCCATCCTTTATTTTTCCCCTTATTTGGGTGATAGGGGTAAAATTAATAAAATAAATAAATTTTTATATTATACAGGGGGGTAGGTAGTTTCGTTATAGATAAAGTTGATTTTTTATAATTTATTAGAAAATGAGTGTTATGTGTGTATATATAGTTAATGCCTGTGATAGCGATTGTATATTAACTCTCTCTGAGCATTCATCTCTCAGCCTGAAATTTATATTCTCTGTTTATACGCATTAACGCTCAAGAGTCCTGCATCTCGCTAATTTGCTCCACAAACGCTCTTATAGAAATTTATAGGCAATTTGTCCTATAGATATGAGTTTACTACTTTTATACTACTAGTATTATTATGGCAACATTGTAACCGTCCTGAAATACTTAGAAGAAGACTACCATTTCTTATGAAGGTACTAAGTGCAAATATTTATATATTTTAGATAATTAGAGATATCAATGTTTTCGTGTGTTGGAAGTTTTAAAAGTATTTAGCATTTATCTTGAATCTTATTCTGATCTTGTGTAAAACTGATAGCTAGTAAATGAGCTATATAATGAATAGCTTCGAGCAGATAGAGCAGGTCTCTCTCTCCTATTTAATCAACTTTTGTGATAAATGCTATTGTAAAGTGATAAATACATACCTACGTGAGAAAGTGCTCAAAGGTTACGGCAAATTCAAGGATCCTTTGTATCTTTATAGTAATAATAGATAGATCTATAAATAGAGAGAGAAACAAAATATAGATATGCTTTTGTCTAAATATATAATTAGGATTTTTGTTTGTGTTTCAAATTGCACATTTGGTTTTTATTATTTTCATTGTTCTACAATTTCTGCAGTATATTTAAAAGGTTTCGTATTGTGTATTGGTTCAATAAGAATGATTTATATTCTAGTAGTGTGTACACTTAGAAAGTGTATTTAATGTGTAGAGTGTTTCAGTTTCTCTCTCCTGGATCATATCTACTCGAATATTTAATAGCTTGTTTATACTTGTTGGTGACGGAAATCCAGTCCTCAATAATTTTGTAAAAAATTTTGAAATTTTTGGATTTGTGTGTCATTCAAACATATAAAATGGCCATATTCCTGCCTGATATATTACTAGGTTCGTAGATAAATAAAGTGAGTTTTTTATATATTTTAGAAAAAGGTTTAGTAATAGGTATAATGATACTATGGTATCTTCGGGATTTCATTATATAGCTGTTATTACTTAAAAATTAAAATATAAATAGTATAAATAATAACTAACTAAGTATCCTTCTCAATTTTAATAATTTATAGTGAAAATTTTTAAAATATATTTATGAAATTTTAGGATTTATGTGGGTTTAAACATAATAATGTGCTATAATTCTCACTTCTGATAAAATCATCAAGGTCGTTTAGGATAAAGTTGATTTTATATATTTTTTAGAATGAGAGGTATTTATGTGTGAGGAATACTTAGGATCATCTTCAGATTTATTATATTATTCATACCTTCTATACCTAAGGACTCTTTGGTATAGGTACGTAACAGTCCTATATTCAACTTAATTTTGTCAAAAATGTTTGAAATTTTAGATTTTTGTGATTTATATATACAAACATATAATAAATGGAGATTTTAAATTAGAATTAAATAGGTACGTAGCATAAAATGATATTTTATATAATTTTATTAAGATAATGACGTTATTGTAGTTAGAGGTATATTATATAAATAACTATATTGTTCTTCGGATTTTTAATAGCTTATATATATACTTTTGGCGTAAACATAGTTCATCATTATGTAACAATAAGACAAACTTTTAGATATAAATTATTAATATGTATATTTTTTATTGTGGATTTACTAAGGTAATATTAATGTTACTGGCCATTCCTCCTATGATTAGAGTGTAGCAGGTTCGATACCGGATACTACACTGACTCCTCGTGGCTCTCCGAAGCTTGTTTCTCTCGGAAGTACCTGAAACCGTTTTAATTGCTAGTGATCGTAGGCATCCACTTGACACTCATGAGGCGTATCTGGTTTCGCGGACTTTTACACGTAGCACTGTAGTACTCCTTTGTTGATATTTCTGTTAACACCCGCCGTCGTCTTCCTTGACACACAACTCTAGCTCTCATCTTCCACTCCTCGCACTCCTAATGAGCACGCCACTACTCTATATGGACAAGATTCCATTATTATATTATTTAGTAGTTATAGTGACCCGCGCATATCAAATTCTTTTGAAGAATGTGTTAATTAGAGGAATTAATTTAAGATGGTATTCTCTTAATATCATATTTAATTTGCAATGCTTTATTCACTCCTGATATAATGTATCCAGATCTTAGTAACTAGGTGATTTTATATTCTGTTATAATATAGTAGTAGAATAGGATATTATGTATGTAAGGGTAAGACTCCTACTATGTGATACCACGTATCAGAGTTGATCTTAATATATTAGTCGTAGTAATATACACTGATAATAAGAGTCATTGATATCCAGAGTATCGCCTCTTAACCCTCTAATCAAATATATGAGAGTGTACACGAATTTTAGTATTATATCTTAGAACTCTAATAAAAGCATTTATACAGAAGAAGTAGTGTCTCTAATGTGGCAGTTCTAATTTATCATATAAAAGAGCACACTCTCCTGATAAATACAGAGCGATCGCTAGCACTAGAAGTCGCAAATATGTACTTAATATAATTTATGATTATGAAATATGCGCCTTTAATTGCTGGTTAGAGAGTTAGTTGAAGAGCTTTTAAGATATCTCTATGAGCTATACTCATACGGATATTTGTTAAATACAGCTTGTCATAGTTTACTATATATGGAAGTAACTATCTCCTCAATATATTAATTTTGGAAATAATTTTGCAAAATTGGTTCAAAAGTTTACATATAGAAAGATTCTTGCGTTCTCAAAAATAATATATATAATAAGTTTATATATGTATGAGGTAATATATATATATATATACGAAGGTTCTTTCGGATTTTTAATAGCTGTTATTACTTTTGGAGTAACAGTCTCGATTTAAAATACTGATTCAATAAGTTTTTAAATTTTTGCGAATTTAAAGATTCTCGTTCGGTAATTACTCTTTAAAACATATAATAATGGACCTATTTCACTACCTTGTAAATTAAGCATAGGTTTCTAGTAGTAATATAATATATATATATTATAATTTTACGATATTTGATTATATATTAAATATTAAGTTTAGGTATTTATTGAGTGGATCATGGAAATAATTGTACATTATACATGAGTATTTATAGCTACAAATTAGCGCATATTCTGGTAATTATAACTATATATAATATACATATATATGACGTCTATCTAATTTATATTTATTGTTCATAATAAGTATTATGATAATATTTTTTTTGTATATATTTAGATGGTATATTCAAAAAATACATATTTAATATAATTGGCTCATACATTCTACCTACTACTGTAATAATCAGTGTTCCGTTAAAAAGTTGATTTTCTTAATAATGTATTTTTTAGAAAGGTTTTAATATATATATAAATATATATATATATATATATATATTATATATTATATTGCGTATAAATGTATACATTTGTACTCAACTTTTGTTTTCCTTAGTTTCACTAAAATAGTTTTAATCTTTTCTTGTGAATTTTTTTTTAATAGCTTGCATCAACATCTTTTGAGAAATTTTTAACCATCATCATCTTAAAACGGACTAGAGTGAAATCTGTTCAGAACATGTGTTTAAAATATTTTTTTTTATATTTTCTGATACAAACGGTTCTGTATTCTAATTATTAATTATTATGTTTATACTAAATTAACTACTACTATAGACATAAATTTTATAAATATAATATGTGACCATTATATCTATATCATACTCACTTAGAAAAATACTAGTATGTCGTAGAAAGTTAGTGATTTTTTATTATTATATATATTATATTTAGGGAAAGCGTTTTATATATGAGTGTAGAGGATATTACTAATGGGTTATCTTCGTAGTATTTTTAATATTAAGCTAGTTTATTTTCTTAATAATATATTGGAGTAACAGTCCTCAATTAACTTTTGTCAAAATTGAAATTTGGAGTAGATTATTATGTGGTTCATAATAATATAAATAAGGCCATTTCACGGTCCTGAATAATTACATAGGGTCGATAAGATATAGTGATATTTATATTTTGGAGGTACATGTAATAATTTCATATTGAATTATAAAGATGCACTGTTGATTTACTAAGTTAGAAAAAATTTCCAGATTCTGAATTATTACCGATAAAAAATTTTTGGAGTAAACATGTTCCTCAATATTTATATTGAGATACAAGATCATTGAAAGGAAAGTTTTGAATACCACTGTAGGCGGATATCGTATGTGTGGATTTATAGTATAAAAAATATTTCTATATACATATATTTACAATGCGAGCCAAATATCGCGTGCTTCGTATAACATGTATGATGCAAGAAAACAGAGGATGATGCAATCTAGTTGTATTGTTTGATAATATTTGTTACAAATGGGCTCTTTTGTGTGTGACATAGGTGTAATACAAATATTTTTCTCTGCTTGGTACTCTATTCGGACATTTCTTTGCTCGCTTAAATAATCTCACTTTTTGAAAGTTAACAGTACCTCAACAGTATTGAGAGTTTATGTGAGAATATTTCTCTATAGAAATTAATTTCTTAGAGAAATATGCAATCAGGATGAAGAGCTTTTCTTTCCTTTACATCTTTAGCGCATTTTTGTGGTTCTAACACAGATAGAGTTAGTATCATGCATCCGATTTTTGTTTCCACTCATAATCGCCTCCTAGAAAATATCAGGTCGTAGTAAAGATTAATATTTATATTTTATAGAGAGAATGTACTTTCTATCAGCGCTGTGCGAGAACTGGAATACCAATATAGTTATTAACTTCGTGCATCACTAGTAATAAGCTGTATCATCTTTTTAGTGTCCGTTATATTAACAGCTTTCCTCATCTTATTTTGGTGTTCAATTATATTTTAATATTTTATAGTGGATTGTGTTTCATATTACATATAATATATGTGGGTCCATTCATCTCTTCTGATATATTATCAGGTGCTCGAAGTGTAGAAATAGTATAATACTATATTACTATAGTTGTGTTTTCTTGGCATACACTGGCCTTATCTTTGTCAGTCAGTGACACGTATAGCTTTATCAACTTTTTTTATCGTTACTTCTTCTGACGCATTATTTACATACTGTACTCACTACTTATTGACAAGCTTTTATCGATACATGTCGCTCATTTAATTGTCTCAAGATACTTTTTGTATAACTTTTCTTATGAATTTTGTGGTCGCAGCGATATCAGAATTATGGGCCATTCCTCCTGTTCAATAACAGGTCGTGAGACAACAACGCAGAAATATAGCTATATGCTTATCATCTTCTAAGATATGAGAGGCATATACGTTATTGCATCTCGATGAAGAGTAGTATTGGTTATATCCACGCCTCAATCCGTGATATGCGTTCTGACTCATCTTACCTCACCTGTCGTTCGCTTACCTCCACTATTCCATATTTTTAACGAGTGTTCCTTCGCTCTCCTTTAAAAACTCGCCTTCTTATTAGACAACGCGCGCCTCAAACTCTCAAAACATCTCACAATACATGTTCCTCATGTTTAATATAATTTTCTCATTAAAGTTTCACACCTTCATGGTTGTTCAGCCCATACCTGTCTCTGCGCA
>JABUQX010126835.1:42500-46626 GCA_015478945.1 Trachelipus rathkii | reverse complement strand
ACAGGTGTATCTGGCTAGACCAGATCTGTCAGCTAGACTAACAGTACCTTCGTTGAGCTAGACTCAACGTTGCGGTCGGCTAGGCCTTCCAAAGTTCGTATTAGCTAGACTAATACAGGTGTATCTGGCTAGACCAAATCTATCAGCTAGACTGATAGTACCTTCGTTGAGCTAGACTCAACGTTGCGGTCGGCTAGGCCTTCCAAAGTTCGTATTAGCTAGACTAATACAGGTGTATCTGGCTAGACCAGATCTATCAGCTAGACTAATAGTACCCAATAACCAGCTAGACTGGTTATAAGCTTGTGGCTAGACCACAATACTCTTCAACCAAAAATATCTAAGGCTAGACCTCAAATATGAAAAGCTAGACTTTTCTTTTAGTTTCTTGGCTAGACCAAGGAAGAAAGGAAGACAAGCTTCCCATTTGCTTAACTTTGCTGGAAATCAACCTATATATAACTCCTTTTCTTGTAATCAATAATTAACTTATAAATGTCATACAAAATATTTTATTAACAATACAATCATTAAATGAAGAAAAATTTGCTAACTTAAAATATAAAATTAATATTAACTACATTTGTCTTAAAATTAGGGGTAACTAAAATATAAAAGTATATATTTATATATATAAATATATTTATATTTACAAATAGGGCTTAGTAACTGTTTTTAACTATTTAATAAATTAATAACATATATAATTTGCAGATATGAAACATTTAAAGTGTCTTTTTTCATGTAATTATTCTGAAATACGGCAAAACACAATTTGCTTATAGAAGAGTTAACTTTATTCATTGAAATTCTGACATGTTCCAGTAATATTTCCAAGATTCAGTAAGCGATTTGAAACTGCAATACTTATATTCATAAATAAGGCTTAGTAACAGTTTTTAACTATTTAATAAATTAACAATATATATAATTTACAGATATAAAACATTTTAAAGTGTCCCTTTTCCATGTTAATTATTCTGAAATACGGAAAACATTTGATTTTGCTTATAGAAGAGTTCACTTCATCCATTGAAATTCTGACATGTTCCAGTAATATTTCCAAGATTGAGTAAACTCCAAAATTCTGCAATACTTAAACAAATAATAATTATTAGAACTTAAATATAAGGCAAATATATACATAATTACTTTAGTCATTTATTAATAAAGGTTTATTAATTATGAATTTAAAGTTTATATCATTAAATATAGTCTAAAATAATAAAAAAGGTGATTTAAGTAAATGATCAAAAACTAAAAATACGGAATTTAACGAAAGGGGAGAAATCAAGGTAATTTATAAATAAATAATATACATAAAAAATAAAGTAAAATAAAATAAAACAGAAAAAAAGAAAAATAATAAATAAATGATATAAAATATATATTCAAATAGGAGGAAAAATAAATAAGACGGGTAACTAAATAAAATAAAATTGGACCTTATTAAAAAAGAAAACGAAAATATTAAAGAAAAAATATTATTTAGCGAAGGAAATATTTAAAATCTTACAATATATATATAATACTATATATATATATATATATATTGATATATATATATATATATATATATATTTATATATATATATTATTATTATTATTATTATTTTATTATTGTACAAACACTTTTGTCCCGCTTGAGCGGGGTAGTGGTGCGTACAGCCTCCCTCATTCACACCTCTCCTCATCTCGCCCTCACCCACCTCCTCCACCCCCCTCTATCCCTCGCCAACACCCTACCCTCTTCCTCCCCCATCCCTCCCTCCTCCATCATCTCCTTTATTCCATCCATCCACCTCCTTCTTGGTCTCCCCCTTCCTCTCCTTCCTATCCCCTCCTCCTCCCAAACTCTTCTAACCACTCTCTGCTCCTCCATTCTCACTAAATGCCCATACCATCTTAACATTCCCTTCTCCGCTCTTCCCACCAGACCATTCCTCCAATCACACCTCTCCCTCACCACCCTATTCCTAATCCTCTCCCTTCTGCTAACCCCGCAAACCGCTCTCAACCCCTTCATCTCAAATACTTCCAACTTTTTCCTGGACCTAGCATTCAACCCCCACGTTTCACACCCATACAACACCGCTGGTACACACAGATTTTTTCAAACATACTTATCTTAACTTTCTGTGATAAGATCCCCCCCTTTCCATATTTCTCTCAGACCACTCAAAGCCCTCATCCCTTCACCTACTCTATGTTCTATCTCCTCCTTCATCCCTCCCCCCTACCCAACTCCAGCCCCAAAGAACAAAAAATCTTTACTTCTTTCCAATACTACCCCCCTACTCTAACCTCTACCCCCTCCCCCTCCTCACTTTCCTCCTCCTCAAAACACTAACACTTTACTCTTACCTGGATTATTTTAAGCCCCTTTTGTCCACACACCTCTCTCAAACTCCCCCTCACCAAATACCTCAGGCCCTCCGGCGTTCTCGCCACTACGCCGTATCATCCGCAAAACAGTATCGATGTTCACTCCCTTCTATTCATTCCCATCATCAATTCCACCCCCCTCCCCTTCCCTCACCATTCCTCTGCAAACCTCTCTCCATAAACAAATTGAATAGCCACGGCGACATTACACACCCTGCCTCAATCCACACACCGTCCCAAACATCTCACTCTCCCCTCCTAACTCTCACACACATTCTACTATTCCTATAAAAAGCCCTAATACCTTTCCCTAATTTCCCCCACCCCATTTTCCTCCAAAACCCTCCACAGTTCACCCCTATTCACTCTATCATATGCTTTCTCTAAATCTAAAAAACATCCATACACTTTCCCTTTCCTCTCAATACTTTTCTCCACAAGCATCTTTAGTGTAAACACTTGGTCCACACACCCTCTTCCCTCCCTAAATCCTCCTTGTTCTTCCCCCATTCTCCCCTCCGTTAAACCTCTTACTCTCTCAATCAGTATTCTTCCGTACACTTTCCCTACCACACTTAAAAGACATATACCTCTATAATTTCCACATTCCATCCTATCCCCTTTCCCCTTATACAGGGGAACCAAACATCCATCCTCCCAATCCTGTGGTACCACACCACTCCTCCAACATATGTTATATAACCTATGCAGCCATTCCTCCACCCCTATACCTTCCCTCTGCAACATTTCCATTCTCCCACCATCCAGATCCGGCGGGACTTCCCTTTTTTTCTTTATTCCACGGCCCCTAATTAATTTCCTCCATTTTTATTATTTCATCCTCCCCCTCCCTCCCACTTCATTTCCCATCTCACCTGTGCATATCTTCCTCCCCTACCCCACCCCCTTCATTCAATAGTCCACTATAAAATACTCCCCCACCTCTTCCTCACCCTTATCCTCTCCTCCTATCCAATCCCCATCTCCTCCTTAATCCTCTCCCCCAACCCCTCCTTTCCTCTTTCCTTTTTTATTAACCTCTTTTCCAGAACATCGTACTCCCCATTCAAAATTTTTTCCGTCACTTTTCTACCACCATTCCGCTTTGTGCTCTTCTCTTCTCGCCCTCTCCACCGCCCCTCTTTGCTTCCACTCTAACCCTTCTATATTCCTCCCAGCTATCTTCTCCCCTACTTCCCAACCATTTCACATAAGCCTCCTTTTTCCTTTTCACCACCTCCTTCACCCCTCACTCCACCATTCCACTCCCTTTTCCTTTCTGCTTGCACCCACCCTGTTTACTCCCAATTACCCTTCTAGCCTCTTCACTAACTGCCTTCTAAAATCTTCTTCCACTCCCCCTCCACCTCCCCAATTCCCGTCCCTCTCACGTTTCTCCACCTGTCCTCCATACCTCTCCTAAACTCCCTCTTACATACTATCTCCTCCAATTTTTCCACCTTTATCACTTCCACTCTCTTCTTTTCTCCCCTTTCCCTCACCGTCACCTCTCCTCCCACCCTTATCCTGGCAATCACCAAATAGTGATCCGATATCCCCCTCCCCGCCCCTCTAAACACATTTACATCTAATAATCTACCTCTATCTTTCCCATTTACACACACATAATCTAGTATCGCCTTCCCTCCCGTTATCTCACTCTTCCATGTATACTTATGATTATCATTTTTTTTGAACCACGTATTCCCCACAATCATCCTTCTTTCGACACATAACTCTA
>JABUQX010126835.1:20000-30000 GCA_015478945.1 Trachelipus rathkii | reverse complement strand
TGTTACCTGACATCCAAGGGGGGGGATTAGTATGCTTTTGTTTTACTGCTTTACTGCTTTAAATTTTCTGCTTTACTTGCTTTCAAAACTTTCTGCCTGTACTGCTTTTAACTTTCTGCTTACTGCTTTAACTTTTTTGCTTTACTGTTTTAACTTTCTGCTTTACTGCTTTAACTCATATATTTTACTGCTTTACAACTCATATATTAATTAACATTACATACCTTAAAACAGTAAACAGTAAATCAATAGAGGTGTGTGTAACCTAACACCAAGGGGGGATTAGTATGCTTTTTGTTTTACTGCTTTACTGCTTTAACTCATGTTTTACTGCTTTAACTCATGTTTTACTGGCTTTAACTCATATGTTTTACTTCTTTAACTATATATTTAATAACATTATGTTTTTTATTTTTATTACTTTTATTATTTATTATTATTTTATTTATTTTATTATTATTTTATTATTAATTATTATTTTTATTATTATTAACTTAGTGTTTTACCTCATGCCTATTGTTATTATTTATAACACACACATTAACACACACACACACACACACACTTACACGATAACACACATTCACTATGACACTTATGCACACATTCCACTATGACACTTACATTTACCCATATACACTTTACACACTTACACTTATACACACATTTACTATGACACTTACATTTTACACTTACAACAACACACACACCACACACACACCAGTCCCACACAGATTTACTACACTCACACCACAGATTTACCTTACACACGCAGATTTACTTACACTCACAGACAGATTTACTAACACTCACACACAGATTTACTACACTCACACAGATTTACTTACACTCACACACCACACACACACACACAGTTTTACTTACACACACAGATTTACTAACACACCTCACACCCCGATTTACTTACACTCACACACAGTTTTACTTACACTCAACACAGATTTTACTTACACGCACAACTCAACTTACACATATAACGTAATAATTATTAAAACATTTTTATGTTTTAATTAAACACGTACATTTATATTTCTCATTCAAATATAACTAAAATTATTTCAAAGTTTCTTAAAAACTTCTATAATAAATCAATCATTATCTTTGAACAAAGAATTTATTATAAACTGTTAATAACTTTTTGTTTATAAATTTATAACTATCAAGTTATTTAAAATAACTTTTACTAAAATTTTATGAAATTTGATTAAAAACATATATTTTTACGTACCTTAAAGCAATTAAATCAGTTTTAAGGTCAGCCCCTAAACACCCCTCTTACACCAAGCGATGTCACGTTTTTTCTATTGACTACTGCTTTACATTCATCTTTAGCCATGTTGATAAGTATGTAAAAATAACAAAATAAGTTGTTCTCTGCTAACATAACATGTATTTTATAAAATCTTTCTAAGTTTCTTATTTAAAAAATAACAATTATTCACTAACATTTATATTACTCATTCAAATATAACTAAAAATATTTCAAAGTTTTTTTTAAATAATTCGGATTTTCTTTATTATTATCTATGTACATTGACAATCCAACACGAGAAAACACAACAACCCGCACTCCTTACAGATACGAAACTGACCTCTCTCTGTAAAATGTGTTGAAATAACTACTTTAGGCCTAAATTTGGGATAAACCTTTTTGTACCCCGAGGCGATTTAGGCCTAATTCCAGGTCAAAATATATTTCAAACTGACCTTTTTCTGTAAAATGTGGTGCAATAACTACGTTAGGCCTAAAATTTAGGCCTAAATTTAGGATAAGCCTTTTTTGTATCCCAGGCTGATTTAAGCCTAATACCAGGTCAAAAGGTAATTCCAGTATAGACAAGAATCGAGAATCAATGTTATTATTATTTTATAAATATATTTCAAACTGAAACATGCTGGATCGGTAAGATCCTTTAAGCAGGTAAGAAGGAAATGTTTACCTTTCTTGTGAGTGGACGGAGTAATCCTTATCTCTATATGACCTCGTATGTGATTGGTCGAGAATTATTTTATCGCTTTTTGGTTTTAAGGTATGAAAAAACATGTTTTTTTCATATCCTGAGCCTTACCTCTGATTGGATGAAAATTATATTTGAGCAGGCGGATGTTTTAGACCCAAACTCATTTTAAAATCATACTCGTTTTGGCTGTTAAGCGGTGCACAAGTTCTCTGATTTGTAATAAAAGTGCTCTATTTTCACTAAGTGTATATCATGAATCATCTTAACATGTATACCGCAATACAGGACATTGTCCAGTGGGAAATCAAGATCCCAGGAAGTAGGGTTTCATTCTTATATAAAAGAAAACCCGATGGATTTGAATTTTTCAAGTGTGCTACCCAATCACCCTGTTATAATACAAAGCGTATTTTCATGAGTCCAGATGAATTACTTTGTATATGTAATCACACTGAAGAGTGGCTTACAGAATACTTTAAACCAAGCTCAGCTTTAAACTGGACCGAAACAGTTATTAGCCTGTGTGAAGAAACCAGCGATAAGCAACTTACTTTAGCATTTTATAAACATCAAAACATAATCAGCTTGGAAGTTAGATTATGGGAGAGAAATAATGAAACAACAGTATTTGAACCTACATCATTTGGATTCTACATTTCAGGCCTAACGCAGCTGAAATACATGTTAGAGGTACGTAAGCGAATGTTAATGCAGATGAAGAAGACATTTGTGTTATCTAATTACGTAACCGTAATTCATTACATGTTATACCAAGAATACTACGCATTTAAGAAAAAGCGATAAAATAATTCTCGACCAATCACATACGAGGTCGTATAGAGATAAGGATTACTCCGTCCACTCACAAGAAAGGTAAACATTTCCTTCTTACCTGCTTAAAGGATCTTACCGATCCAGCATGTTTCAGTTTGAAATATATTTATAAAATAATAACATTGATTCTCGATTCTTGTCTATACTGGAATTACCTTTTGACCTGGTATTAGGCTTAAATCAGCCTGGGATACAAAAAGGCTTAGCCTAAATTTAGGCCTAAATTTAGGCCTAACGTAGTTATTGCACCACATTTTACAGAAAAAGGTCAGTTTGAAATATATTTTGACCTGGAATTAGGCCTAAATCGCCTCGGGGTACAAAAAGGTTTATCCCAAATTTAGGCCTAAAGTAGTTATTTCAACACATTTTACAGAGAGAGGTCAGTTTCGTATCTGTAAGGAGTGCGGGTTGTTGTGTTTTCTCGTGTTGGATTGTCAATGTACATAAATAATAATAAAGAAAATCCGAATTATTTAAAAAACTTTGAAATATTTTTAGTTAACATCGAACGAATAATATAAATGTAAGTGAATAATTGTTATTTTTAAATAAGAACTTAGAAAGATTTTAATAAAATACATGTTATGTTAGCCGAGAAGAACTTATTTTGTTATTTTTATACTTATTACATGGCTAAAGATGATTGTAAAGCAGTAAGTCCAATAGAACAAAACTGACATAGCTTGGTTGTAGAGGTTGTTAGGGGCTGACCTTTACTGATTTATTGCCTTTAAGGCTACGTTAAAATATATGTTTTTAAAAAATTTCCTAAAATTTTAGGTAAAAGTTATTTTAAAACTTGATAGTTATAAAATTTATAAACAAAAAGTATTAACAGTTAATAATAAATTCTTTGTTCAAAGATAATGATTGATTATAGAAGTTTTAAGAAACTTTGAAATAATTTTAGTTATATTTGAATGAGTAATATAAATGTACGTGTTTAATTAAAACATAAAATGTTTTAATAAATTATACGTTATATGTGTAAGTGAGTGTGCGTGTAAGTAAATCTGTGTGTGAGTGTAAGTAAAACTGTGTGTGAGTGTAAGTAAATCGGGGTGTGAGTGTAAGTAAATCTGTGTGTGTAAGTAAATCTGTGTTGTGTGTGTGAGTGTAAGTAAATCTGTGTGAGTGTAAGTAAATCTGTGTGTGAGTGTAAGTAAATCTGTGTGAGTGTAAGTAAATCTGCGTGTGTAAGTAAATCTGTGTGTGAGTGTAAGTAAATCTGTGTGTGAGTGTGTGTGTGTGTGTGTGTGTGTAAGTGTAAATGTAAGTGTCATAGTGAATGTGTGTATAAGTGTAAATGTAAGTGTCTATGGGTAAATGTAAGTGTCATAGTGAATGTGTGTATAAGTGTCATAGTGAATGTGTGTATAAGTGTAAGTGTGTGTGTGTGTGTATGTGTGTTCTAAATAATAATAACAATAGGCATGAAGTAAATAACACTAAGTATAATAATAATAAAAATAATAATAATAATAAAAATAATAATAAAAATAAATAAAAATAATAATAAAATAAATAAAAAGTATTAAAACAAAATAAAAAACATAATGTTAATAAATATATGAGTTAAAGCAGTAAAACATATGAGTTAAAGCAGTAAAACATGAGTTAAAGCAGTAAAACATGAGTTAAAGCAGTAAAGCAGTAAAACAAAAGCATACTAATCCCCCCTTGGTGTTAGGTCACACCTCTATTGATTTACTGATGTACTGTTTTAAGGTATGTAATGTTAATAAATATACGAGTTAAATTAGTAAAACATATGAGTTAAAGCAGTAAAGCAGAAAGTTAAAACAGTAAAGCAGAAAGTTAAAGCAGTAAAGCAGAAAGTTAAAGCAGTAAAGCAGAAAGTTAAAGCAGTAAAGCAGCAAGTTAAAGCAGTAAAGCAGTAAAACAAAAGCATACTAATCCCCCCCCTAGGTGTTAGGTAACACCTCTATTGATTTACTGATTTACTGCTTTAAGGTATGTAATGTATATGAGTTAAAGCAGTAAAAGCAAGAGTTAAAGCAGTAAAAATGAGATTAAAGCAGTAAAGCAGGTAAAAACAAAAGCATACTAATCCCTTAGGTGTTAGGTAACATCTCTATTGATTTACTGATTTACTGCTTTAAGGTATGTAATGTTAATGTTTTTAATAAATATTTCGTACAGTTGTAGTAAAATAAAATGATTATATATCAGACACTCTGGATTTTTTCTTCTTACATACAATTTTTAAAAATTTATAAATTAAAAAAGTATTAAGTAAAAGTATTAAAGTAAAAAATAATGGTATAATATATGTGTTAAATAATAGGTCTGTAATGAGTTACAGTTTTAGGTTCGCGAAAATGTTTTAATAAAAATGTTTAAGTATGAAATAAAAATGAATGACTTTATAGATTATATTATTTTCAATTCACGCCGGGAATTTTGCGCCTGCGCGCACGCGGCGGCGGGAACGCGGAAATAGTTGCGCCTGCGGGCGCACCGCGGCTGGGCGGGAACCGCGGCGGACGCGGGACGCGGTCGGCGTCGCACCTGCGGGTGCGAAGGCTTGGCATCCTTTGCGGGTGGGGCTCATGCTGAGCCCTGGTGGTTAGTGTGAACTAGGGGTGAAGACATTAATATTAACTCTGTTCTTTAATGGAGGGTAGAGATGATCCATCAAAGATGATTTCATCAAAGATGAATCATCAATATAGACGGTATCAAAGATGACGTCATCAAAGATGAGTCATCAAAGATGAGGCATTAATGCTGAGGCATCAAAGTTGAGGCATCAAAGTTGAGGCATCAAAGTTGAGGCATCAAAGTTGAGGCATCAAAATATCGAGTGTGTGAGTGTAAGTGTAAGTGTATCTGTGTGCGGGTGTGAATGTAAGTGTCTATGGTTTAATGTAAGTGTCTATGGCAAGTGTAAGTGCTTATAAGCGTCCTAGTGTTTATAAGTGTCATAGTGAATGTGTGTATAAGTGTCATAGTGTATGTGTGTAGGTGCGTGTGCAAGTAATATATATATATATATATATATATATATATATATATATATATATATATATATATAGGCTATAAGTGATAGAAAAAGACTAACTCATAGTAGGAAGCATCCTAGCAGCTTGTAATATACACCAATCGATTACGCATACCTTATAACCTAGGGGTAGACACCCATATTAGGGCTATTCTAGGCTCAGGGGAGGCTAGAAAAGGCTTGAAAAAAGTGGCACTCAGTTGGCACTATGTGGCACTCACTTGGCACTATGTGGCACTCACTTGGCACTCATTGGCACTCACTTGGCACTCATTGGCACTCATTGGCACTCACTTGGCACTCACCTGGCACTCACCTGGCACTCATCTAATACTCATAGAACACTAATGGAACATCACTAGATACTTCTTACGGTGATTGGGAACCATCAAAGCCATCAAGTTAGCGTGGGTCAAAATTGACCCATGGTATATGGCAGGGTCAAGGGTGAAATATCATGGTCAAACAAGGTTAAGACATCAAAAAAGGGCTAAGTCCCTAAAGGAAGGACAAAAAATTACCGTGGGTCAAAATTGACCCATGGACGACCAAAGGGTTGGCAGTGTGTTTGTACGTGTGTATAAGTGTAAATGTAAGTGTATATGGGTAAATGTAAGTGTCATAGTGAATGTGTGTATAAGTGTCATAGTGAATGTGTGTATAAGTGTAAGTGTGTGTGTGTGTGTGTGTATAAGTGTAAGTGTGTGTGTGTGTGTGTGTGTGTGTGGTGTGTGTGTGTGTGTGTGTGTGTTGTGTGTGGGTGTGGGTGTGTGGGTGTGTGTGTAGGTGTTCAAGTTAGGATAGATCCATACATGCGTTCAAGTTAGGAACGAAATATGTGACGGGTGGGGCACGAGTGGCCAAAAATTACCGTGGGCAAAAAATGACCCATGGTCTATGGCAAGCTTTGGAGAAAAGGTCAATGACAAAAAGGTAAAGACATCAAAAAGGGCTAAGCCCTAAAGGAAGGACAAAAAATTACCGTGGGCCAAAAATGACACAAAAAGGCAAGGTCAAGGCCGAAATATCATGGTCAAACAAGGTTAAGACATCAAAAAAGGGCTAAGCCCCTAAAGGGTGGCCAAAAATTACCGTGGGCAAAAAATGACCCATGGCCGAAAAAATTAGGGGGGGGTAAAATACGGGGGCAATACGTACGACGGAGGCTTCGCCTCCGTCTGGCGCAACCCTTCTTCGAAGGGTTGCCAAAAATCAGGGTTGCCGAAAAAATTAGGGTTCTCAAAAAATTTGGGTTCTCAAAAAATTAGGGTTGCCAAAAAATTAGGGTTCTCAAAAAATTAGGGTTCTCAAAAAATTTGGGTTCTCAAAAAATTTGGGTTCTCAAAAAATCCGGGTTCTCAAAAAATCCGGGTTCTCAAAAAATCCGGGTTCTCAAAAAATCCGGGTTCTCAAAAAATCCGGGTTCTCAAAAAATCCGGGTTCTCAAAAAAGGTCAAGGCCCAAAAAAAGTTAAGGTAAAAAATTCAGGTTGCCCAAAAAGGTCAAGGTCAGGTAAAAATTCGAGCTCAAAAAAGGTCAAGGTCAGGTAAAAATTCGAGCTCAAAAAAGGTCACGGTCAGAAAAGGTAAAAAAGTCGCGGTGCATTTTTCCTCCGGAAATGGACTTTACCTTGACACAATAAATAATATATATATATATATTTTATATATATATATATATATATATATATATATATATATATATATATATATATATATATATATATATATATATATATATATATATATATATAAATAAATATATATATATATATATATATATATATATAAATATATATATATATATATATATATATATATATATATATATATATATATATATATAAATATAATAATAATAATAATAATAATAATAATAATAATAATAATAATAATAATAATAATAATAATAATAATAATAATAATAATAATAATAATAAAATTACATATTTTAATTATGTAATAATTAGTATATTTTATAATTAGCCATAAATAAAATTTAATAAAAAGCAAATTTTTGCCTGAAAAAAATCAAAAACTCAATCAAAAATCAAAATAAAACAAAATTTTTTTTTGAGTTTTTTAAAAAAAATTCAAAAACTTTCAAACATTGTATATATATATAATATTTATATTTTATATATATAACATACATATATATATATATTTTTATATATATATATATATATATATATATATATATATATATATATATGTATTGTATATTGTATATAATTATATATATATATATATATATATATATATATATATATATATATATATATATATATTTATATATATATATATATAATATATATATATATATATATATATATATATATATATATATATATTTATATATTATATATATTATATATATATGTACATATATATATATATATATATATATATATATATATATATATATATATATAATATTTTTTTATATATATAAAAAAAAAAAAAAATATATATATATATATATATTAATGTATATATTATATATATATATATATATATTAATATATATAATATAATATATATATTATATATATTTATATATATATATAATATATATATATATAATATATATATATATATATATATATATATATATATATATATATATATCTTTTTATTTAGTTACCCTGAAATTAAAAGAAAACATACATTCTTTAAGAGAAATATTATTTAGTTTTTTTATTAAACATTTTAATGAAAATATAAATTTGTTAATTTATTTATACATTAGTGATAAATTTCTTCAATTCGAAATACCAAAAGGGTGTAAAATTTCATTACTAGCAATTTTAAGAGTACTCTCAAACATATCATAGTCAACAGTGGATACAAATTTGCAATTACCGGAGCCGACCCTTTTTCTCCTGCTCCGGTTACACCTCTTGAAATAATTTCGGCTCCGGCTCCTCAGCCCTGAGTAGACGATCCCTAGACTACACCTTAATAAGTGGAGCAGAATATGTGATTTATACTCCATACAAAGGAAAGCAAAGCTCTTAGGCAGAGCCAGAAATTTGGGTAGTGAAAAGAGATTCCGAAGTCGCTTCAGAGAATCCTTCCTAGAAGTTTGCTTGATAAAAAGTAATTTAATCCTTCTAATAAAGATCACGACAAAAGAAAATATCAAGAATATTAAGAACAGATGAAAGCTAGAGTTTTGCTTTCAAAGCAGAAATTACAGTTGTGTAGAAGATTATGTAAAGTAGATAGATGAGGAGACTTAGTTATTGAGGCATTGTAAAAAACCATAATTTCTTTAACACAACTATATATACAAGAATGATCAGAGGTATGTTGCTTTAGGGCTACCTTCATAAATATCATTTATTTGCGTCTTCATTTATGTTGGAAGGAGAAATGATTAGAGTAGTTATCATCCTAAGAATAGATAGAAGACATAGTAACGGATAAATGTTTCATGCATAGCAGACAAATAATTGGCGGATAGAACAGATACATGTTCGAGCTAATAAAATTTAAAAATATTAAGAAAATAAACTGCACTGAAATGACATTCATTAACTGCAGTCTTCATCATATCTTTGGTACTGCAAGTAGCTTTGTAAGCCATCCTATAATTGTAATTAAAAAATGCTTCTTTCGATGGACTTTTACAAAAATACTTTTACTTTTACAAAAAGAAAGACCTTTACATAAGTACACAAGCCTAGTTCAAAAGATTAAAAATATTGTAGTCTAAAGACTTTCTCAACCCATCACTACTAAAAGAAAGACAAAATTTCACCCATAATAGTAATGAGTGCGACTTCTTGCTTGCTAATTTTCGTAGTACTCAAGCATATCACGAAACAAATTTACAACTCAATACTAGGAGATTTTACTTAAAAGAAAAAGAACTTTAATACCTAAGCTATTATTAGTAAATAATTTAAATCAGCTATTTTTACCTTTATTAAATATTTTTGATATATATATATATATATTATATATATATAACATTACATTATTATTATATATATATATTACATATATATATTCACAATATTATATTATTATTACATATTATTATTGAAAGTTATACATTATTATTATATTACATAAATCCTCATATATATATATTATTATTATTATTATTACATATTATTATTATACATATTATTATTATTATTATTATT
>JABUQX010126835.1:0-5000 GCA_015478945.1 Trachelipus rathkii | reverse complement strand
ATATGTTGGGAAACATGTCCTTACTGTATTTAGATAGGGCGTTCATTGTAGTCTTATATGGCAGATTTTCGGTATTTTGAAATTTCATATATAATTTGAACTCTTCCATTACGTTCGAAGTAGGTTGGTCGAGATCTGCAGCATAAATTTCTAGAGGAACTCTCTAATCCCTTTCTTCCTCACTGGACAGTGGAAGGGGTTTTAATGATGGAAATTGTGCTTGAAATCCTTTAAATATTTCAGGGTTTCATAGACATCTATGTCCCAATTCAGATATAGAAAGTTTAATGTATGGAATATAAATAGTAACACAATAATAATCTTCAGGCTCAAGAATGTATGTATTTGAACGATATTTTTTCTTGCTTGTTATACTTGGAATATTCATAACATCTTCAAGTTTTTCGCACAGAGTTTAGCTTCCTTAAAGATCTTGGGAATGTGATTGCTAGCGTCATTGGGCATACTTTGTAGTTCTCTCTGTGTAGAAGTAGTCATATTTAAAGAAGATTTAAGATTGGTGTTTATTTTTGGTAAGTGTATTTCTAAGTGGTAGTCCAACTCCGAACACATCACGTAAGACAATTACATCTAAAGAGTCTAATACTGGCATTCATTCTCCACAGATGTGGAAACTTCGGGTACTAAAGTACGAAAAGGTTCTGAAGCTTTATAAGAAGAGCTAGAATTTTCTTAGTCCACGTTGTTTGCCTTTTTATTAAAAATTTTGAAATGGAAAGCTGCTGTTTAACCTTTTTTTCAGCCATTTCTAAGTAACGGTTCGACTTTATCAATAAATATTAACACGGGAACAACATACAAAAATTAATATTCGTAGCTAATAATAATTATAATAATAATAATCATAATAATAATAATAATAATAATAATAATAATAATAATAATAATAATAATAATAATAATAATAATAATAATAATAATAATAATAATAATAATAATAATAAAATAATAATAATAATCTTTGAGACTACGAAAAACAACAATTAAATGAATAATATTGCCCTTTCAAAAATTAGGTTTCAAACGAAAAATCAGGAAGTGTAGGCCTATTTAATTTTTAAATTGCAAGCTTTCTTTTATCAAGCAACACAGTTACGGATACAAAAATTGTTTAATTACCACTTTTAATTAATAAATTAGCAGTTAGCAGCACTTAATTAATTTCAAATATAATTTATTTTTATTATTATAGGATATTAGAGTAAACAATTTTTACAACACTATTTCAGCAAAAACGATAGATGACTAATGACTTAATAATAATGAGAATGACTTTCCGAGACGAGAGTCTTCGAAACCGCTGATTGCATAAAAAATATGAACTTGTCGTACACTTCAGATATACTTATCAAAAATAACGGTGAAACTTCATTACTAATAATAATAATAATAATAATAATAATAATAATAATAATAATAATAATAATAATAATAATAATAATAATAATAATAATAATAATAATAATAATAATAATAATAATAATAATAATAATAATAAAATAAATAAATAAATAAATAATTTATTTGCCAATACCACCAATGAAAACAGAAACAATAAGGTCATATTATATTATACAACTAAAAATATTAGCAAAATTTACAATATATATATAAATTTTGATATTAGTCAGAAAAAAAGAGGAAGAAAACAAATTAAAATTAATTTTAAAGAGCATATTAACGAAAAAGACGATAAGAAGGTTATATTAAGTAAGATCTTACATTGAAACAGCTCGTGGTTCTCTACTCGTAAAGAGCTTTCGGATGGTGAGAGTAATAAGGTTGTGTACCGATTTCAGTGTTTTGAAAGTGTATGTAACGCCACTTTTATGCTGGATACAACAACATTTAGCATGTAGAATGTCGCAACATAAGTATAAGCCGAGTCAGGTATTTCAACATTTTAAAGAAGAACACCACATAAATTCTGATAACAAAATAAAAGAAAGCTTCTCCATCATTACAAGAAAAAAATTATTTTTGTAAATTGCTCTTAAGAAAACATAAACCAGTAATAAATATAAAATAAAATGAAATGCCCAATTTTTTAAACATTTTCAAATAGAAAAGTCAATATACGTTAACAGTATTTATGGCAGGGATTGAGAGGGACCACATTTTTCTCAAAAACTATTAGATGTTTCGCTTTCAAACTTGGTATATGGTTATTTTGGGTGATAAACTGATCACACGCGAAATTTCAAGTCCTAGGATGGATTAGGTGGCAATTCTGAGAGCGTGGCTGTTATGTCGTAGTACGCCTTTTGACGCTTCCGTCGAATGAGTTCCTGCTTAGCCCACGATTCCATTCGAGCCTGATGACGTAACTTTGTTCAGACGAGCCATGTACTCCTCCCCCCCCTTAAGGGGGGGCGCAGCCCCCCTAAAATTAAATTGATCGTAGAAAATTGGAAAAGGAGCTGGAGCCGGAGCCGGAGCCGGAGCCTTAGCCGGAGCCGGAGCCGGAGCCGGAGCCGAAGCCGGAGACGGAGTTGGAGTCGGATTCGGGTTCCTGAAAAAAGAAGAAGAAAAGCACAGAGTGCAAAACAGAGGGCGAAGGAGGAAGGAAGAACGATGAATAAAGAAGGAAATTGTGGTGAAGGAGTCTGACTCAGAGGAGTAGGAATTGACAGCTGCACCGGTGAGGGTTCCGGTGCGGTGCCGAATTAAAAAATAATCGTCTAGTCCAATATTAGGATCAAAATATATGTTTATAAGGACATAAAACTCGAATATGAGGGTTGCAAGTTCGTAAATAAATAAATAAATAAAATAAATAAAATAAAAATAAAATAAAATAAAATAAATAATAAATCAATAAATAAATAAATAAATAAATAAATAAATAAATAAATAAATAAATAAATAAATAAATAAATAAATAAATAAATAAATAAATAAATAAATAAATAATAAATAAATAAATAAATAAATAAATACACAAAAAAAAACGTGTACATCTTTCTTAGAATGTAATATCGATACAGAAAAGAAAAAAAAATTAAAACAATTTAAAAAAAAAAAAAATTTTAAAAATTTAAACATGTTTAAAAAAAAAAAGCAAAACAAAATTAAACATTTTTTATTTTTTTAGGTTTATAACTTAAAAAAAATTAAGTTTTTTATATAAATCAAACCAGCCTCCAGAGCCTCCAGAGCCTCCCCACCATCCCCACCATCCCCACCCTCCCTAGCCTTACATCCCTCGCCACCTATGATCTATATTGATCCAATGATCTACCGAGCTACTGATTCAGGTCATATCTGTATAACATAACACAAAACTTATATTTATTTTTGTTTTATATGCTTTAAACAGTTTTTGTTCATACTAAAATTTTACCCTTTTCATATTTATAAGTTAAAAAAGTCTAATTATCATACTGATCAATGAATATATGCTAAGGTAACAAAGTTTCCACATCAATAAAGCAAACATATCATCATCTGAACTACGAATATAATGTACAACAACAAAACCTAACATACCGTATGTATGAATAAACTGATAACATTAACAAAGTTCCACACATAACAGTAAAGTAACTAACATAGCATACAAAAACGTAACCTATTTATCACGTTCTACAACATATCTCAAACATATCGTTGTAATTTACATTAACATAGTAACATTTAACAAAAATTTATCATAACCTAACCTAATTATCATACCGACCAACGAATATATGCTAACGCGACAAAGTTTTCACATCAATAATGCTAACATGTCATAATCTGAACTAAGAATATAATGTACAATGACAAACCTAACACGCTTTAAGTACGAATAAACTGCGAACATTAACGAAGCTCCATACTTAACAACAGTAAAGTAACTAACATAGCATACAAAAAACGTAACCTATGCATACGTTTTCAAACATATCTTTTACATAATGTTAATTTTAGATTAACATGGTAATATTTAACAAAAATTTATCATAACCTTGTCTAATTATCATACTGATCAACGAATATAGGCTAACATAACAAAGTTTTCACATTAATAAAGCTTACATAGCATCATCTGAACTAAGAATATAATCCACAACGACAAACCTAACACATTTTAAACATGAATAAACTGTTAACGTTAACAAAGTTTCACACTTAACAACAGTAAAGTAACTAACATTGAGCGCAGAACGTAAACTACTCACACTTTTTCTAACATATCATGGGTATTTTTTACATTAACACAGTAAAATTTAACAAAATTTTATCATAACCTTCTAATTATCATACTGATCAATGAATATATGCTAACATAACAAAGTTTTCACATCAGTAAAGCTAACATATCATAACCTGAACTACGAATATAATGTGCAATGACAAAACCTAACATACATTACGCACGAATAAACTGCTAACAATAACAAAGTTCCATACTTAACAACAGTAACATAACTAACAAAGCTTACAGAACGAACACGTACGAAGCTGATGCGGTAAATATTCATTTAGCAAAGTATTTATTATATTTTATTTATTTTTAATTTCATTTCTTTAAAGCTTTTTGTTTTTAAAACTTTTTTTTATTTTTAATTTTATTTCTTTAAAACTTTTTGTTTTTAAAAAACTTTTATTTATTTTTAATTTCATTTCTTTAAAACTTTTTGTTTTAAAAAAACTTTTATTTACTTTTAAATTCATATCTTTAAAACTTTTTTTTTTAAAACTTTTATTTATTTTTAAGTTTATTTCTTTAAACTTTTTTTTTTTTTAAATTATTTATTTTTAATTTTGTTTTTTTTTAAACTTTTTGTTTCACTAAAAATTTTATTCTTTTTTATGATTATAACCTAAAAAATTTAAATTTTTTACATACACTAAAGCATTAAATCAGTGAATCAGTAAATCAGGCTACCCCTCCTCCTTCCTCCCCCCTCCCCTTCCCAACCCTGATATGTCGAGTTATTGATCTAATGATCTATTGATCTATTGATTCAAATCATTGAGGTTTATGCACTGAA
>JABUQX010126834.1:5000-22361 GCA_015478945.1 Trachelipus rathkii | reverse complement strand
GGTGATTCATCAACCCCTCCTCCTCATCGGTCATGACAATACCTCAACCACGTGAAGACCCGCTACAGCTTCCGTCAATCTTACAATCCGCCCAGATGCCCTTCGTTTCGTTTTTTTTCTGGAAAAAAAAAGGAATGAAAAATTAAATAAACATAATCAATAAACATTATGTTGTAAAATGTGATGTGAAGTTATAGAGACTAACTCCGCTTGACTAAAATTGAACCTTATATAAAAATCATTATATATTTAATTTTACCTTATTACATATATTATATATATATATACTATAGATATATAATATATTATATATATATATATATATATTATATAAATATAATATAATATATATATATATAATCAACATAACATATATATAATATATTCATATATAAATTACTGTAAGTAAGATAAGATATTAAAATTCTAATTAATAGTTAAAGTGTTATGATCCTTATTTTACTTTCTTAAATAAATAAATTTAACAGTATGTTAAGAAGTTTTAAATGAACGAAACCCAGTTCAGGATATGAAAAAACAGGGTTATTACATACCGATAAAACCCAAAAAAACGATTAAAATAAGTCTCTTCGGACCAATCACATATCACGATGCGTTCATTATAGAGATAATGGATTACTCGGCCCACCACAAGAAAGGTAAACATTTCCTTCTTGCCTGCTTAAAGGTTCTTACCGATCCATGCATGTTTCAGTTTGAAGATATATTTTATTAAAATAATAAAACAATGATTCTCGAGTCTTGTCTATACTGGAATTACCTTCTGACCTGGTATAGGCTTAAATCAGCCTTGGATACAAAAAAGGCTTATCCGAAATTTCTCTCTGTAAAATTTAGGCCTAACGTAGTGATTGCAGACCACATTTTACAGAAAAAGTCAGTTTGAAATATATATTTGACCTGGAATTAGGTCTAAAATCCGCCCCGGGATACAAAAAGGATTATCCTTAATTTAGGCCTTTTACAGGAAGAGGCAGTTTCGTATCTGTAACGAGTGCGGGTGTTGTGTTTTCTCGTGTTGGATTTCCAATGTACAATATTAATAATAAAGAAAATCCAAATTATTTAAAAACTTTAGAAATTTTAGTTCAAACATCGAGCGAATAATATAAATGTAAGTGAATAATTGTTATTTTAAATAAAAAACTTTAGAATGGATTTTAATAAAATACATGTTAGTTACAGAAAGAACTTCTTATTTATGTATACTTATTACATCGCGCTAAAGATGATTGTTATAAAGCAGTAACCAAACGAAACAAAACGTGGACTAGCTTGGTGTAGAGGGGGGGTGCTGGCTGACTTTACTGATTTTCTTATTTATTGCTTTAAGGTAACTTAAGTTAAAATATATGTTTTAATAAAACTTTTCATAAAATTTTACTAAAATATTTTAAAACTTGTTAGTTATAAAATTTATTTTAAAACAAAAATATTAACGGAAGTGTTAATATTCTTTGTGCAAAGATAATGATTGATTTATATAGAACAGTTTTAAGAAACTTTGAAATATTACGTTATATTTGAAAGAGTAATATAAATGTACGTGTTTAATAAAACATAAAATGTTTTTAATTAAATATACGTTATATGTGTAATGAAATGTGGGTTGGATGTTAAGTGAGTTTGCCTGTGTTGTTGTGGGTGTTGTAATGAGTGTGACGTGTTGTTGTTGTGTATGTGGTGTTGTGTGGGTTGTAAGCTAAATCTGGTTGGACTGTAAGAAATTCTGTGGTGTGTGTAAGTAAATCTGGTGTTGTTGTAAAGTACAATCTGAGTGTGTAAAGTAAATTTGATTAAAACGCTGTGTGGGTGTGGTGTGTGTGTGTGTAAGGTAAAAAAAAATATTTAAAGTTTTGTAAATCGGCGTGTGTGAGTGTAAGTAAATCTGTGTTAAGTAAATCTTGTAAGTAAATACTGTTGTGTGTATAAGTGCTAAATGTAGTATGTCTAGCGGCTAAATGTAAGTGCAATTATGAATGTGTGTGTAATTAAGTGTCATACGGAATGTTGTGTATAAGTGTTAAGTGTGTGTGTGTGTGTGGTGTGTGTTTGTGTGTTTCTAAATAATAACAATATGCATGATGGTAAATAACACTAAGTAAATTAATATAAAAATAATAAAAATAAATAATAATAAAAGTAAAATAATAAAAATAAAATAAAAAAATAAAAAGAAAAAAAATAAAAAAGTATTAAAAAAAATAAAAATAAAAAATAAAAATAATAGAATAAAAGAATAAAAAATGAAAAGCATTAATACAAATTAATACTTTTAAATAAAAATGAAAAAAATAAGAATAAAAATAAAACGAATAAAAAGAATAAAAATAAAAAGTTATAAAACAAAATAAAAGAAAACATAATGCTTAATAAATAATGAGTTAAAGCAGTAAAGCGGATAGTTAAAGCAGTAAAGCAGAGAGTTTACAAGCAGTAAAGCAGAGAGTTTAAACCCAGTAAAGCAGAAAGTTAAAGCAGTAAAGCAGAAAGTTAAAGCTAGTAAAGCAGAAAGTTAAAGCAGCAAAGCAGAGATTAAAGCAGTAAACCAGTAAAACAAAAGCATACTTAATAACCCCCCTAGGTGTTAGTAACACCTCTATTGTTTTTACTCTTTACTGCTTTAAGGTGAATAAACTTTTACATTTAACCCAGAAAGCAGAAAGTTATAAAAGCAGTAAAGCAGAAATTAAAAGCAGTAAAAAGCAGTAAAACAAAACATACTAATCCCTTAGATGTTAGGTAACACCTCTACTTGATTTACTGATTTACTGCTTTATAGGTATTTGTAATTTAATTAAAAGTATGGCATGGGATAAGCAGTAAAACATATGAGTGAAAGCAGTTAAAACATGATTAAAGCAGTAAATTAAACATTGAAGTTTAAAGCAGTACAGCAGTAAAACAAAAGCATACTAATGTTGTTAGGTAACATCTCTATTTTACGATTTACTGGCCTTTAAGGTATGTAATGTAATTTCGTACAAAATTCGTACAATTGTAGTAAAATTAAAATGATTATATATTCAGAACACTCTAGATTTTGTCTCTTACATACATTTTTTAAAAATTATAAATTAAAAGAGTATTAAGTAAAAAGTATTAAGTAAAAATAATGTTAATTAAATATATTGTTGGTTAAATTAATAGGTCTGTAAGATTTACAGTTTTTATGTTAGCGAAAATGGTTTTAATAAGAAATGTTTAAGTATGAATAAAAATGAATGACTTATATATATTTTGAAAAGAAATCTTTGAATAGTTACACTTCGAAATATTATCATATTTTTCGTTTCGCGTAATATTGCAGAAAAATGTTCGGAAAAATATTGCGCCTGCGGGCCCTCGCGGCGGGCGGGACGCGGAAATATTCGCCTGCGGGGCACGCGGCGGGGGACGCGGGCGGTCGCACCCTGCGGGGCGGGATTGCTGTCGTTTGCGCGAAGGCTCACGCTGAAGCCCTGCTTGGTAGCTTATGATTCTAGAGGTAGACAAAAGAATGAGTCAGCAAAGGAATGCCATCAATATAGGTGTATCAAAGATGACTTCATCATAAGACGAGCTCATCAAAAGATCTGGGCAACAAATTTGAGCATCAATGCTGAGCATTAATGCCTGAGCATCAAAGTTGAGGCGTTAATGCTTAGGCCATCAAAATATCGAGTGTGTGAGTGCTAAGTGTAAGTGTATCTGGTGTGATGGTGTGATATGTAAGTGTATATGTTTAATGTAAGTGTCTATGTTTAAGTGAGGGTCTATGGAGAGTGTAAGTGCTTATAATTGTCATAGTGTGTAAGTCATAGTAAGAGGAGTTATAAGTGTTAGAAAATACTAACTCATAGTAGGAGGAAGCTTCCTAGCAGCTTGTAATATACGCCAACCCCATTCGAATCCTCATACCTTATTACCATAGGGTAGACAACCTATAAGGCATATCGGGCTAGGGGACTAGAAAAGGACTTAAAAAAGTGGCCACTCAGTTGCGCACTTATTGGTGGCACTCACTTGGCACATGTGCCACTCACTTGGGCACTCATTGGGACCCACTTGGCACTCATTGGCACTCATTGGCACTCACTTGGCACTCACCTGGCCCTCACCTGGCACTCATCTAATACTATTAGAACACTAATAGAACATCACTAGATACTCCTTACGGGTGATTGGACCATAAAGTAGCATCAAAGTTCGAGGCATCAATAATGCATGAGGCATCAAAATGTACCGTAGAATTACAAAAGGTCAAGGCGACCAAATTATCATGTTCAAACCAAGGATAAGATATCAAAAAAAAGGGCTAAGTCCCTAAAGGAAGGACAAAAAATACCGTGGGCAAAAATTGACCATGGATCTGTCAGGTGTTTTCTTTTTTTCCTTTTAATTTGCTTAACAAAATGAAATATTTTTCCGATAAGTTTGTAAATGAAGTGTAAATTTTAGCGAAAATTTGAGTCACTGGGATATTTGAGCGATACTTTAGCGATCATTTATGTGTGGGTGTGTGGTGTGGCTGTGTGTGTGTGTGTGTGTGTTTGGTGCGCACGCGCACGTGTGTAGGTGTTCAAGTTTGGGTAGGTCCATACAGGCGTTCAAGTTAGGAACGAAATATGTTACGGGTGGGCCACGAGTGCCAGAAAATTGGCGTGAGTCAAAAATTGACCCATGCGTGTGTACGCAAGTTAATGCCGAAATTATTATTGACACACAAGTGAAATTCATTATAAAATAGGGCTAAGCCCTTAAAGGAAGATTCAAAAATCACCGTGGTCAAAATTGACCCATGGAAGACCAAAGGTTGGTCGAAAAAATTCCGTGGGCCAAAAATTGACCCATGAAGACCAAAGGGTTGGTCAAAATTTCCGTGGCCAAAATTGACCCAGGAAGACCAAAGGGTAGCCCAAAAAATTACCTGGCCAAAAATTGAGCCCATGTATCTGGCAACGCGTCAAAACAGTTTTAAAGACCATCAAAATAGGCTAGCCCTAAAGGAAGATCAAAAATTACCTTGGGCAAAATTGCCCACGGTCGAAAAAATTAGGGGGTAAAATAAGGGGGCAATACGTACAACGGTTGCGACCAACCGTTTTGGCGCACCCTTTCTTCGATATCGTGTTAAAAATTATATCGCCAAAAAAAATTTGGGTTGCCAAAAAATTTTAGGTTGCCAAAAAATTAGGGGCGCCAAAAAAATAGGGTTCTCAAAAAAAATTAGGTTTCTCAAAAAATTAGGTTCCTCAAAAAATTAGGGTTCTCAAAAATTAGGATGTTTCTCAAAAAAATTAGGGTTCTCAAAATTTTGGGTTCTCAAAAAATACCGTGGCCAAAAATGACCCATGGAAGATCAAAGGTTTGGTCGAAAAAAAGGGGCTCAAAAAAGGTCTAGCCCAAAAAGGTCAGGCCCAAAAAAGCTAAGGCCCAAAAAGGCTCTGCGAAGGGGAGCCAAAAAGGTCAAGGCCAGTTAAAAAAATTTTGGGCCAAAAAAGGTCAAGCCCAAAAAGGTCAACCCAAAAAGGTCAAAAAAGGTTAAAAAAATGGTGCTCAAAATACCCTCAGGTAGTCCTGGACCGCTGCTGGTCAAATGACCAAACACCCGTGCAATATAGGATCCCTACACTTGTGTGATTTTTATTAAGATCGACTCAGGCAGCCTCAAATCAAGTAAAATGGAAAATTTTTTTTAACATCTTTTAGTTTGATAGGTTATATTAATAAGATAGGCTCTTTCTTAGTAACACGCTACTTTAGAAGAAGTTTTTTTTTAGGGGGCTCTATAATAACGAGAATTAGTTATGCTGTTATATTAATAATTTTAAGTTAGGCTCTTATCATTAATAAGATAGAGTTAGATCTATATTAATAAGTTTAGAATTAGGCCACTTAAATTAATAAAGAAGAGTTAGGCCATATTAATAAGATATTTTTAGGCTCATATCTTAGGGTAGGATGTTACATTAATAAAATAGGCTCGTATATTAATAAGATAAAATAGGTCTTATAAAATAAGATTAGAGTTATTACTCTTGTATTAATACGATTAGAGTAGGTCTTTATATATAAAACAATTATCTAAACTTCCTTACTTAAACATAATTGGTACAAAATTTATCATGTGCCATATGCACTGATGAAATGAATTTAGGCTTTTAAATTGAAAAATTATTAACGAAATTTGGTGTTAACAATTATATTTACAGCTGTTCCAATTAATTTTATTGATAATTGTTATAATGAATGTCTAATTAATAACTTTTGATGGCGCTAAGTCTTAATAAATAACTTCTTTGTCGTTAAAATCATAAATAACTTATATTTGCTTTTGATTGTCTTATAAATTTATAACTTCTATGTCACTAAAGTCTTTTAGATAAATAACTTCTTTGTGGCTAAAGTCTTATAAATAACCTCTTTGTAGCTAAAGTCTTATAAATAACTTCTTTGTCGCTAAAGTATTATAAATAACTTCTTGTACTCTAGTCTAATAAATAAATTTTTAACAAAAAGTCTATTTAAAAATTTCTTTGTCGCTAAAGTCTTATAAATAACTTTTTCGTCGTTAAAGTCTTATAAATAACCTTCCTCGTCGCCTTATTAATCGCTAAAGTTTATAAATAACTTCTTTGTCGCTAAAGTCTTTTAAATAAACTTTTTCGTCGTTAAATTCTATAAATAAACTTTGCATAAAAAAGATCTTTAAATAAAGTTATTTTTATTGTCGGCTAAAAGTCTGCCATATATATATTAAAAAATAAATATTATTGGGCTGGAAATAAACAATGTTACCTTGGACGATAAATGATCTATTAATAACTTCTTTTAATCACTTAAAGTTACATATAAAATAATTTCTTACCTTAAAGTCTTATATTATATAAATAACTAATTAAAACCAAAATTCATTAAATTTTCGAAATTGAATATTTCTAGGTATATATTTTAATAAAATTCAATAAATATAAAATGCCTGAAGAGGACATTTAGGTATTAAATGAACTTCCTTTGTCGCTAAAGGTCTATGTATATAATATATATAAGTTATTTGAATTGAATTTAAGGTTGCATCAGATATTATTTATTCTTTTGTCGCTTATAAGTTATTCTTTAATTATAATAAACTTATAAATGTTATATATCTATATATATAAATTAAAACTTATTCATTGTTCGCTTATGCTTTATTGTATTTTATAGTTAATTTATTTTATTCATTAGGTTAGGTTATTTTTTATATATATATTGATTTTAATTTTAATAAATTTATTATGTAAAAATTATAATTATAGTTATAATCCTTTCCTTTAAAAAGATTTGAAATTATTATGAAAACAATATAAAAAATAATAAAATAATAATATCAGTATATGGAATTAACCTCTGTGTTCAATGGGCGTCCACCTGACTGACTGTTTTAATTGTTGCATTTCAAACTTCCCACGGGGGAAATTCAATTTTTGTTCGGAGGCATTTCTTCATGAAAAATTTTTACGATTAATTTCCTGAACCGACTATTAATCTGTTTAGCATTGTTTAATGGGATTACACCACAAAGGATAATCACTGCAAAATTTTGAGCCAACTGTGACTCGTGTTAAAGACTTAAACTGTCTAAATAGATAGTAAAGACAGGTGAAAGAAAAGATTTGTCACAACAATTGTTTGTACATTTATTTATATTATATATCATACTATGGTATGTAAATTATTTATATTATTATATATATATATATATTAATTTTATGTAGTAGATATATGATTAATTCTATATAATTTTTTTTATGTTATAATTTTTTACTTTTTAAGGGGCTCGAGCCGACGTGGGACAGAGGGGGACGAAGTTCCCCCCCGTCGTCCACATCGACTAGATATTTATATATATAGGTATATATACCGAGAGACCTATCATTTTACTCTTATGTATATTATAATCTTTATAGTCTCATTTTTTTAAATTACTATTTATGTAGTATATTACCATTTTTTTATTAAAAAAAAAAAAAATAATAATAATATATACTATATCTAGATATATATATACTTATATATATATATATTATATATATGGCCCTTAACTGAAAAATACACAATTAGTAGATTGAAATCCACCTTTGAAATCCAAATGCCAAAACAAATGGTCGATAATTATCTGACGGAGAGTTGACTTAGGTCGTAGACTCGAGAGTTCCCCAACTTACAAGCCAACTCGATAAGGGAGCGCGCAAACCGCAAGCCCCGGATACCGGTCTAGCTCAAAGCGTAGAGCACAGAGAAGCCATGGAAGCGGCCCGGATTCGAACCCCTAGTCGGAGATCCGTAAGTAGAAATTACCTTGAAAGAAAGTTCCAGGTTCTCTCCTCCCCCTTGACGTCCGTGCTGAACTGCTTTAAAAATACAAACAAAAAAAAAAAAAAAAAAAAAAAAAAAAGTCAAACCAATATAAAAACTAATTTTGTAAAAACGCCGTGTTATGAAAAATTAAGTCGAAGAACATAACGAATGCTTAAGCGAGGATGATAATTCCTGTAAAATAGCCAAGAATATTTCGGGCTTTTAATTTTGATTGACTCAGAATTTTCTTTAAAATCAATATTAGGGAGAACAACACAAAGTGTTATGAAAATAAGTAGAGTTCACCCTATGGGCACGCAAGATCTTTTAAATACTGCCTAAAAGCACTCCAGGACAAAACGAAAATTATCGATTATAAAATAAGATTAATAAGGACTTCTCATTATTTGCTTTTTATGATGTTAGAAGCCCCTTAAAAAATTTTTTTAATGGGTTGTATTATAGCTGCGACGGACGTTCTACAACATATATCATTTTGCCCCTCACCGCTCTTATTGCCTTGAAAATATCGGAAAAATAAAAAAATCGCCTTAATAGTTGATTACGACCCCATTCAAAACTTCATTCAGATTATACCTAGTCCATGCGAAAACGCTCATTCGCTAAAATATATCGCTTCAACTCTTTTATGCTAGGACAGCGAAGGGAAAAATATTCTAGGATTATTTTCAAAGAGAAGTGTATTTAAATTATATAGAGCTATTTAACATCTTCATGATTTTATAAAGGAATATAATAAGTATATTCAATATAATATATATATATATATTATATATATATTAATATATTAATATATATATATATATATATTAATATAATATATATATAATATATATATATTAATATATTAAATTAATATATATAATAAAATTATAATTATAATTGATTTAATATATATAAAATTGATATTAATATATATATATATATTATAATCAGTCGGACGGACTCCTATATAAGGGCAACTTGGTACCTCGGTGCCCTATCTGTTCGCTTTATCTGCCCTAGATATATATAGTTAATATGATAGATCAAGAATAGATTAATTAGATTATTATTTATATAATATGGAAATACTAATGAGTAGGGAGTGTATCGGATGATGTATATTAAGGTAGAATGGATGGCTGTAATGCGTTTTTCCAGAGTCATAAAAATTTTAGGTAAGATTACATCTTGTTTAAATTTTCAATGATAGGGTGAAAAAAAAAAAATTCTATTAAATTTCAACTTATGTTATCCCATTTGAAGATCAATTAGCTGTTAAAAAAAAATGAAATGAAATGTTAATTTATAATATATATTATATTTATTATATTAAATATGATAGTTGGAATATAACATGTGAAAAAATAAAAGCGTTTTAAACATACATAATTTTAATTTAATAAACTCAATGTTCAATCTCATACTTTCATATCTTTTTTTAAAGAAAGGAAAATGAGAATCAACACCTATAAAAAAAGGTAGGCAATGATGATTTTGCCAATATGGACAAGCAGTATGAATTACACAAATTACCTTATTTATAGTAATGAAGTATATAAATTCTTTGCACGACGCCAAATTCTCGCTCCGACTATTTCTAGAATTTATGGGTCAATCGAAATTGATGTCGATTTTAACGTTATGTGTCAATAATGGGGTAATTGAAATAATGTGATATATAGACTATTTATGTAATATAAAGAGCAAGGATTCGGACACTTGGGGGGGTGGCTAAAAGAAGGTTTATCATAAACGTGTGAATATGGGAGTTGAATTGGAAGAGGGCATGATATTACTACGGTGTTTTGGATGGCGCGTGTGAAGGTTGTGGTGGCTCGAGGTGGATGTGGAAAGAGGGTAGTTGAGTCGGCAATAAGATAACAGCGGCGAAAGGCACGGAGCTAACCCGGGAGGGTAGATCGCGTCTGTAAGATGATGAGGATAGTAGTAATGGAGTATGTTGATGTGTGTGTAGGTAGAAGAGATAGATATATGAGAGAGTAGATGATAGAGAAGAATTGGCTTCACCTGGTAGAAGGAATAGTGTATATTTTGGATTGTGTGTGGAATTGGAAGGATGCCATGTAAATTAATACCATAGAAAAGTAAAAAAATAAATCGGTAATTAAGACGTCCCCTTATGGTTACAGGAAGGAAACTTATATAGTAGAAAAATATATGAAAACTTTCAAGTAAAATAATAGAATGTATGAACCTATAAATAGTATCATCGTATGATAATTTTTTATTTATTTTTATTTATTATTTGTATGAAGATGACATGTTTATTTTCGATCACGGAAATGTAATGATTTACTGTTTAGAATAATTGATATTATTTTATTTTTTAATAATAATTTTACTATACCCATTTAGGGTATAGTATATTAGAGAGGCTCGTAGTGAATAGGGGATCTAGTAACGGGGGGTTGACAACATGAATATAGGAGGTAGGATACGAAGTCCCCCCCGTTCTTAGTCCAATACCGGTAAGTGAGTAAGAGAGAGAGTGATCCAGAGTGAGAAAGAAACTACTGATAACCTGGACTCTTGATGCCATTACTTTGTACTGGTAGGAGTTAGTATAGAGACCGAGAGGAGATATATAGAGAAAAAGTAGAGAGAGTAGTATATTCCGTATTAGTTGAATTAAAAAGAGAGTAGAGGATGAGTTTGGGGATGAGGTTATTACAGTTAATTCACCATCTGCTCATACTACCCACCCAGTGACTTCGATAAATAAAGACGAGGGTTCATATACATTGGTTTACAAACTATAAAGAAACTTTCATACCTAAGATAGTTGTATAAACCGACTACAGGTTTGCCTAACCCAATTGTTCCAACGAACACACATATCCATGACCGACACTAAGATAACGTACGTACATATTTCATCGTTCTTTCTTTTCATGAATGTAGAGAGACTTATTTTATAACTTTCAAAAATGACGCACATTTATATATTTTATTTGAGTGTATAAATAATAAGTATAATATATTATTATTTTAGAAACATTTTATACTATAATAAAGCTATCAAACTGATAGTATACATTTTAGTAGTTTAGTTTTATATAATAGTAAATATATTAATAATGAATAATTTAAACTCAATTATTTCATATATATATATAAGAGTATTAAGATTGGACATTTGTATGAGTAAGTGGCAGACACTTTCTTGTTTGAGTAGAAGTTTCAAGGTTTGGAAGGGTAGTGTTAAGAGAGACAGAATATTAGAAATAATTAGGTTTGAACTTGTGTTGTGAGGTAGATATGAGGTCTTAGAGAAGTTATAAGGATATTTAAAACTAAATAAACCCACCAAAAAAAATATATTGAATGTATTTAAATACACTTTTTAAATCAAATTGAGGAAAAAACGAGACAGAAAGTATGGGAGCGCTCCGGAAGATGCAAAACGAACCTAGTAGACAATAGCCATGTAGTCTATAATTAATACTTTTTAATTTAATAGCACGAATTATACATAATTAATTTAAATATAATAACTAGTTAGCACATAATTATTTATATATTATATCTATATATAGTTATATATAAATAAATATATATAGTAATATAAAATAATTAAGGATAAAAGATTATAATTAAAATATTATGGTACATTAAATATACACACGTACAAAAAATTTAATAAAAATAATTATATCAATATTTCATAATTTTTTATATAGAAAAAACATATATAATATATGATTTATATATTAATTTGAAGGACAGTTTTAATCTATTCTTACACAATTATTGCATGTAAAGTTAGTAATTATTACCTTTTCATGCACATCTATTATTATCTGACACGTGGCCGGTTACTGACGCAAAAACTCTACAAACAAAGCCACATTAAATAGATAATCAAAAGATGGGTCAGTTCATAAACCAATATTGCCAGACAAGTAGACTTTAAAATCGCTTTCGGGGGGTTGGGCCAAATATCGTTGGTTTTCAGACAAACAAAATAAACCTAAACTCGGGACTAAAGGACACCCATGCACGGATTCTTTTCTTAATATAATAGGGTATTAATTATATATATTAATATAAACTTTTATATTCGATATATATATATATATATATTATATAAGATAGTAAATAAGTATTTATATATATTATTAATAAGAAAATTAATACTAGTACTAATATATATAGTTATAGTATGAGAATAATATTAATAGCAGTATTGCCATTACTAAATAATAGTTACCAAAGATAGTAACAAACCATATAATAATTATTTATATATAATATATATTAAATATATTATATATGATTATTATACATATTATTATATATATTTATAATATATATGATAATATATATATTATATATTAATTAATATTATTTATTAATAATTATATATAGAAGATTATAGATAAATTAAGTTATATATTATATATATGTTAGTATTATAGTTATTTATATATATAATATTATTAATTTAATTTAATTAAAATATATAATTATAGATTATATAATTATATATTAAATATATATAAATATTATATATATATATATTATATTATTGAATTTCAATGTTGAAAAAAAATATAGTAATATATATAGTTAGTTATCATATGATATGATTTTGAGAGAGAAGTGAGGAAGAAGATTTAGGAATAAGTGAAGTGGAGTGAAATTAGAGGAGACAATAATCATATATATATGAGGTATGTTGCTTGTTGAGACGATGGAGATGAGGATATTTATGTTACTGTATGGTGGAAGCTATATCGTATGTATAGAGTGTATATGTTTTTTTTTGTATTTATAAATAGATATTTATGATATTACTAAAAAGCCAACGCACAGAGGGAGGGGGTAGAGAACGGACAGGGATGAGTGAGAGAAGCACTGCAGCCAACAAGCGAGGGGTTCCCGCAGAGGTTCGCAAGAAACTGGGATTCCGGGACGGGCAGGGTGACACGTATTCGAGAGATAAATTGATGGAGGAAGAGCTTCGCATGGTTAGTATAAAAGGTTACCTCCTCATTATCTTTTGGGCTATATTAATTAAAAAGGAAACCTCCGCATGTTCTCTAAAAAACTGTTTGTTGCTTCACTTTTAAATCGAAGGCAGCGGATAAATTAAGAAAAAGACTACGAACGGCCCAAAAGAACTCTCCATAAATCGAATTAAGTGGACTCTTTAGTTCTCATTTAACCTATTTTTGAGAATAAGCAAATAATATATACTATTGGTTTGGATAGGAGTTTCACATCATTCGTCTATGGTGTTTTAGGGTTTACCAGTAATTTCATCATCACTTAGCACTCATTTTAACAAAATACGTTATTTTTCGTTCTCTCTTGCATTTCAGATTCATTTGTCCTGGTATAAAAATAACTGCTTTTAGTCCACGTACTATATGTAAGATAAACTATTATAAAGATATATAAAGCTGTAGTAATCTACCCTAAGTTGAAAAGATAAAAAATATCAATGTTGAGAAAATAAAAAAAAAGGAAAATAAGTGGGTCACTAAATTCTGCTTCTAACCCTATTACTTTATAGGATTCTTTTTAATAAATTGTAGGCAAAATGTCGTATTGAGACATTCATTTTGTCTTCTTTAAATTTGTTATTGCTATATCGCGCCACACAAACTTTCTTTTCTTTTTCCTGTATCTGTTACAGAAAGGAGAGACAGAGAGTTCTGATTTAACTACCATGTATGGGCTCTGGCCAAATACTGCATCATGTTAATAATAATTTATTTTACACAGGGGTGGATTAAATGGATAGAAAAAATAATTTATATATAAATGAAAGATAGTAAAAAAATTATATAAATATATAATATATATAGAAATATGTATTTTGAAATGAGGATTTAGGTAGTACACCACACTATAATATACTATGATAATTAATATACTTATCATACATACTAACTATTGTATTCTGTGATAATGAGTATTAGCTAATTTTTGATAATAAATTGATCTTATTCAAGTTTCTATAAGATTGGTTGACAATAACAGGATAAAATTTACAAAGTTATACAGTTAAAATAATTAATATATAATTTGATCATTAATTATTAGTAAACTATAAATTTAATAAAACAAAAGAAATAAATTAATATAAAGAAAAAAACTCAGCATATTTATTTAGAGAACGGAAGAGAACTCCAACCATGGACAGCAGCTGTATGAAGAATTTTGGATTACAGAATGTTGCTATTAAAATAATTCTAACCATCGCAATTTACATCGCCAGTTGTGATAGATCATTTAGTAAGTTCAAGCTAATATTTTCTTATTTGAAATCCCGAGATAGAAATTACTCCACTTATGTTTTTATTTACTGACACTAAGAGGAGAATAGAAGAAGACGAATATTAAGCGAAATATTACTCTCGTTTGTCAGAGTCATAACGTTTCTAAAAATGATTTGATTTTGATAAAATTGGCAATTTACTAGAGTGTAATTTATCAAAATGTGCGTTTAACAGATAGACAATCAAATAGACTCATAATAGACAGACTATCAAAGACAAACTATTAAAAACAGTATCAAACAGACTGTCAAAAATCTTCTTATGTGTAATGCAAATCGATAACTAGAGAGAAATTAGAGAAGAGAAGATAATAATGAATATAATGAAATAATAATATATCAATGAAATAATAATAATAATAATAGTTAATAACTAGATAAATAAGCATGAGAAAAAATAATATTAAAAGAAATAAAATTAATAATTACAAAAATAAATAAATAAAAAATAAATAAGTTAAAATAAAGAAAATGTAAAATAAAATAAATAGAAGATAAAGAAAAGATGAAAATAAATAAATTAAGAATAAAGTAAGAAATGAAATAAATAAATTAAATAAAAATAACATCAATCAATAATAATAATTAATCAAATTAAATAAATAATCTGCTCTCCAATGAAAACGTAGAATATTTCAATAAGTTATTTGCTTATGAGTAATTTAGCAGATGATACTCAGAATTATAAACTAAATAAACAATAAAGATATAAAACCAATAAACAAATAAATAATACAAAAATAAGAAACAATAGCAATAAATAGAATTCCACTCCCAACACTTAATAAAGAATGAAATAATAATAATATAAAAATAATGAGATTAATAATGAATATATAATTAATAAAATAAATGGAAAATATTTTGAGATTGCCAATATACGTGCCCTTAACAACACATTTTCATGTTATCTAAACAAAACTGTTTTCTTCGTGACTGGGACGATACTTAGCTAGGTCGAAGAATAGTATATAACTTATTCCTAATATATATATTATAATATGTATATAAACATAATATACTAAATAAAGCAGATTATTAAATTGAATTTATACTGTTAGTAATATTATGTGTGGTATGGTGTGTGAGTGGTTGTGTGTGTGTGTGTGTGTGAGTGGGTGTCCGAGGGTGAGAGAGTGTGTGGTGGTGAGTCCCTGCGGAAAAATAGTGAGTGTGTGCCTGTTCGTCGGTGTGTGTGTGTGGTGTGTGTGTGTGTGTTGTGTGTGTGGGTGTGTGTGTTGTGGGTGGTTTGTAGTGTTAGTGTGTGCTGTGTGTGTGTGCGTAGTGTAAGGGTGTGTGTACATTCTTTTAAAAATAACTTGTTCACTATCAATTACTAATTGTAATTTTAAAAACACTAATTAATATTAAAAACACAAATTTGTTAATGGGATTGGGAGAATAGGATTATATTTTGCAGGCTTCCAAGTGAAAAGTAAATAGCCTAAAAAATGGTTTGCCGATAATTTACTGATAAACAAAAATAATTTTTGCATAGTTTGAAATTTTTTTTTCTTCAAAACAGTACTTTATTGGTGTGGGAAAAATATTGCAACTTGCAACTCCTAAATGAAGTTTGCATCCACTGTTTAGCCCATAGATTATTATTATTTTATTATTATGCGGAATTGTATGGGGCCAATTAAAGCTGGCAATAATATGAACTTCTCGTATTACCAAAATTTTGCTAAAGGTGAATTATTATGTCTTCTATCCCCTGAACCCAACCGCTTTCATTAACCCTACATTCTGCCCCCCAAAAGACACACACCACACTACACACACACACACACATATATAATAAATATATATATATAATATATATAATATATATATTTATATATAATATATATTAAATATATATATAATATTTAAATATTATATGATAATATATTATAGTAATATATAAATATATATATATAGGCCATTCAATCCTTCTTTTTTTGTTTAATATTTAATAAATTTTTGAATTGATAAATTTAGTCTCACACATTCAATTTTCAATATAATTAGAAAGGGAAAAAATTTTATTATCCTATAAACTGTGTGAAGATTTTCAATCAAAAATAACAACTCTTTCAACTTGATATATGACAGAATAATATATATATATATTATATATAGATATAGAAGAGAGTATAATATATTGATATAATATATATATATAATATATATAATATATATATATTATATAATAAAGCTTAGAGAAGTATAAATATATATATATAGATATAATAGTATATATATTATATATATAATAATAAATATATAGATATATATATATAGAATATATATAAGATAATAATATATAGATATAATATATATAAATATTATAGAATATATATTATATATATATGTAAATATATATTAATAATATATTATATATTATATATATTAATTAGTATATATATATAGTTATAATATATATAGTAATATCAATATATATATATTATATAGATATAATACTAATAGTATAATAGGCAGAGAACCGAGGAGGAGTGGCAGAATGAGAATAATATATAGATAAAAATACATATATAATAGTATATATATAGTATATAATATATATATATAAAATAGTATATATATTAAATATATAATAGATATATATCATATGAAAATATATAATATAGTATCCTTATTTAAGTGTATTAGACAATCATTTAATAAATTAATTAGAGGTAAAATAAAAAACTAATATATTT
>JABUQX010126833.1:0-44607 GCA_015478945.1 Trachelipus rathkii | reverse complement strand
AAATTGACAGGAACTCTTGCGTATGATAAAGGGGATTTAGTGAATTCTCTGAAGAAGTACTGGTAGTTTACATGAGTACTTCACTTTTTTTGAATATTGTGAGAATCTTTAGTTTGTAATCGATAGGTCCAGCTTTCAATAACTGTTTGCTATACAATTGATTATCATTGGAACTTTATGCTGGGTTTTGAAGTACAGTAGTTAAATAGCTATTTGATCATTAGGCTTTTTATTTCTGTACATGACTTCCCTTTTGTTTTATCTTTGCTTCCTTTTCACTTTTAAATATATTTCAAAGAAAACCATTTCACTTTAACCTAGCACAATTACGATTTTCAATTTAATTTGGAAATATTTTTCCTTTGATTTATACTCTTCGCATCATGTTTAATTTCTCCACCTTCAGTGATTTTTATTTCGGTCACCTTTCTTTTAATCAATGTTTAAACACTGTTTTGTTACAAAATTCTTTCCTAACTCCTAGTCTAATGGATGTGTCTAGATTTATACTGTTTACAACTAACTGTATGCATCAATATCTGAACTATTCTTTTAAGCTGATCCTGATATAAAATTGCACTATCTACATTATTGGCAATAATCCTTTTTCATTATCTATATTGTATTCAACAGAACTTTGCCTAATATCTCTTTTAAGGTTTATCTTTTTATTCCGCAGGTCCTCCTTCATAGAGTTGGAACCCGGTGAGGATATCTTGGAACTTCCGGCGCTTTACGTAAACAGTTGGTTAAAGGATTAGATGTAAGATTGATAATGAAAGTGAAAGGTTGTGAGTAGTCTGCTCTAATTAGTATGTGGTTTAGGCTTGGGTAGAAGCTATAAAAAGTATGCTGCTTGTCCCTCCATTCGCTCTTTCCCTGTTCACGAAGTTCTTTCTCCCGCTTTTCTAAATATTTTTATGGGCTAATGAATCGTTTATGAGAAGTGGGAAACTACAGGGAGGGATGATAAGGCTGACTTCATTTGATTTACAATGCCTTTCAAAATAATAATAAAAACATAAGTTTAATTTAAATAAAAGGTTCTACCAGATTAATTTAAAAATAATACAAAATTCAATCTCTCTCTCCTCTCTCTCTCTCCTCTCTCTCTCTCATCTCTCTCTCTCTCTCTCTCTTCTCTCGCTCTCTCTCTCTCTACTCTCTCTCTCTCTCTCTCTCTTGCTCATTAGTATATTTATGACTCTTAAAATTCTTAACCTTTCGGGCACACCCATTAGACATGACAATCAACTTGTCAACCCAATGGTTGATTTGAAACTAAACATTACTTTCTTCCTGTTAAAACTGAACTAATTTTGTCACAGAAGCGATGTAATTCACAATCCTCAACAGGATAGTGTTATTCATCTCTCTTTTCACAGTCATTCATGCTGAACAGTTAATTACTCCTTATACCCATACTCTTCAAACTGCACATATTTTCGTGTTTTGAAGAAATTAAAATCAAGTTTAAAAATTTAAAATTAAAAAAATTAATTAAATATTTTTTCCTGAGGAAGCTACAACCCACCAATCTCTGGGAAACTAGTAACCAAGTTTGGTTGCCAACCTTAGGTTAAAACTCATGATAGAGCCCACTGTTATGGAACATTACCCAAAATATGTTATTACCAAACTAATTTTAATAATAATTTAATATTAACAATAATATAATAAAATTAACTTTATAAAATTTAATAATTTAATGGTTTAATATAATTTAATTTACAAACAATAATTTCAATAATTTAATTAATTTTTTAATATTGTCTCAGAGTTTAATAAGTTAATAAACCAATAATTCTAGTAATTATTTATAATTATAATGATAATTTAGTATTAGCTTGAGAGATAATATTTTAATAATTGATAATAATTTAATACTAAATATGCTATATAATTAATAATTTATAATTATAATTTTAATTAATAATTTTATTAATATTTCATTAATAATAATTTCTCGGATATAATTAAAGAATCTATAATTTATTAAATACTTAATATTTATAATTTAATATAATTTAATAATAATTTAAAATATTTTCATATTATTTAATTAATAATTTAACCTAATTTCCCATAATTTATAAGAATTTAATAATAATTTAATTATATTTAATAATAATATAAATATAATTTAATATTTAATATAATTTAATATTTAAAATCATTTAGCAATTTAATAATTTAATAATAATAAATAATTTTAATAATTATTTAATAATTATATTTTATATAATTTAATAATTTAATTTTTATAAATAATTAATAACTTTTATAAATAATAATAATAATAATTTAATAATAATATATAGTTTATTATAATAATAATAGTTTTAAATATATATAAATATATAAATATATATAAATATATATAATATATATAGGGGTGATAGTTAAATATATAAAAATAAAATATGAAATTTTTACCAATGGGGAAAAATTAAACATGAATAAAACAAATCACAAATTACCTAAGAGATGTTGCTCCTACTATTTCAGGGACTTCTGCAGTACATAATCTTATCAGCTCTGTTACTACTCGAGGCCTTTAGTACTGCGGAAAGGCACTATGGGTGCTCGCCGCACCGCGGTATTTTGTTTTCACTCATTGTGATGATACTACAACTGCTATAATCATTATAGTTGTAGACGAAGACGCTGGACGAAGGCCCCAGCACAAGGTAGATTCCATCAATCTTTACTATAATTTGAAGAACTTTTGAGGCGTGAATCAAAAACTCTGCTGTCAAAAATTCTCGCGGCAAAGCGATTTCTCAACAGATGATTGATTAGAAAGGTGTTCACATCACTTTTGCCGCAAACCATTTCTATATCTTGTGTTTGACATTTAGTTTGTAGAGCATAGGTCATGGCTCATATTCAATAATTTAATTTATTCGGGCGATAATATTTTATTTGTTATATTATTTATATTAGTATATTATATTATATATATATCGAACATATAGAGCGAATATTAGTTAATTAGCTCATGTAAGTCTCAGATATCAAAGATTATTGAAGTCAAATACATATACGTTATATAAAATGTGGCCACAAATGACACCTCTTGAGAGTCCTAGTATAGGTACTAATGACATTTATATCTATATATAGATATATATAGTATATCTATAATATATATAGTATGATAATTTGCTTATTTTATATTATGATTTATATATATGATTTCGAACTGGTCCATACATCGATTGGGATTGAATATAACTATTTTCACTTGAAGAGTCTAAATTTACCCAACAAACACCAGCAAAACGCTTCACCTAGCCTTGTAGTAAGTCTCTCTGTAAATTCTCTTGTCGAACCCTATCACATCATTCAGAAGTACAAAGTTTTATCTAGTTGAATTACCTCTGTGGAAAAGTACCGATTAATATTCATAATGATAGATTTTAAGTGATTTATATATTATCCACAGTGCTATACTAGTAGAGGGAGCTGCGAATGGGCAAGTCTGGCATAATCTAATACGTGAACTATTGGCTTTTAAATTATTTTTGTATCTTTATTACTTATCCGTATTATGTTTTTTACTATTTTCTCAAATCTAGTGGTAGCGTTTATAATATCATTCGTTTTTAAATAATATAATAGTATTCTGTATAATAATATATAATATAGATATATATTTATTATATATAATATGGTAATCAGACAATCTTAAAAGCTTGTCTATAGTTGCCTATTTAATTTAAGTGTATATATAATCGCATTTTCTTGATCCAGTTGATATTAATACTATACATTGCTATATACAAGCAGTATACTAGTGAGAAGTAATTCATATTTACTTTAGCTATATAATGATTAACAATTCTTTATGTTAATTCTTTCTTATACTTCATCTTACTCTTTTTCTTGAATACGGGTTTGTGTCATATATACACATATTTATATATAGTAGATTATATATAAAAATATTCGTGGGAATTGGTATTATATATATTACATATTCTTATCAAAAACCATTGAAAACATAAAATATGTTTTATGTATAGTACCATAAACGCAATACTATTTAACAGCATAGTTTCAATATTTAACTAATAATATTTCCTCAGATGAGTTACAAGTTTAATATTAAACACCACTCAAGTGTTGAAAATACTCAAATTTTATAATAAACAGAATTTGTAGTCATTTATGTTACAGAATTATTATTTATTATAAAATATATATTGTATAGTCAGTGAGATATAGAAGACAGTGTCATTTACTTCACGGTTCAACACAAGTACTAAATTCATATCTACAAAATTTATCAAGCTTCTATCACCTGGTCAGTTTCGCGCTGTTCAAAGACTTGTTTGCTACTTTATTTATCCTCTGATACATTCGTCGGCGTATTTCTTATTATCTGGTACTCTCTTCATGTTTATATTTCCTATTTTTTATTTATTTTATCTGATATGAGCTTTTTACTCATTCGTCTCTTTAATTAAGAGAATTATCATCATTTATTATTTTATTTTATATTCTTATGTTACTCTCTCTATCTGGACGATGCTCATGATTATTTCTCGAGTTATTATTACTTTATATTCCTTCTCTCCTTTTTTTATCTATTTTATGTTTAGTTTATTTTTATTGTATTTATATGTATATTATGTATATTGTATTCTTTGTTTTATATACTATTATTTATTATATATATCTCTCATATTATTTATTAATTTTTTAATTTATTTGTTATATCATGTCGATAATGCTCGTATTACTAATCATATGTTGATCTTTCTTTGTTTATCTGTTTCGCTTGATACTTTTGTTAGTTTATGTCTCTCTCTTAATTTGTTTAATTATATATTTTAATTATTTATTCAATTTTATTATATTCTAGTCTCTGTATTTTCTAATTGTCATTTACTGTGGAAGTGAACTCGCTTACAGTTAACAAAACTTTCACTTAGTTGTTATTTAGAAGTAGAGTAGTAAACATCTTAATTTTGCCCATAAAGCTATTACTATAAAACAAACAAAAACAATTTCAATTTTATCTCCTCAAACATTTGCTACTAATCTTATTAAACTGGCCCATCATTCAATAAAAAACCTCTATGTGTAAGAAGAACCGTCCTTGGGCCACAGAACATTGCTGCACTTGAAAATCATCACAACTAAAGTTCAAGACAATGGACTGGGCAACATTGTTACGATAAGTATATCCATTGAGCAAAAGTGAAGAAAAATTACTATAACAAGAGCAATGTATTCTTTTTTGTAATATTCATGTGATAGACCATTTAAAACTTTGTAATTGTTCTTCTAACTGACTAATATTTTAAGCTGTATGATTGGAAATGAAGAACACTGACATTTCTTTGACGGCTCAAAAAGGCATATTTTAAAATAATTTGCTTGTGTTAATAAGCAAAGTTTGAAGAGTGGGCTGAAGAAATTCCTTAGGAAATTACATGAGAACACACTACGCAGTGAGAAGTATCTGTTCTGTGAACAATATCGTCTTGTGAATAGGTAGCTCTTCTTTATTTATTTACATCAGACAGATTCATGAACATAATTCAGATATTTATAATTAAGAAAAATATTTTGTTTCTTAACGCACCTAGTTTCAAAAGAATAGTGACATTGATCATAATACCAGGTTATCCTAGTGACATTGATCATAATACCAGGTTATCCTAGTCCAGTGACACTGACCATGATACCAGGTTACCTATGAATAGCCAGTTATCTTTGCTAAGATCGCATCAAATCTATTAAAACCTTCATCACTTAGTCTGCGCGATCTTAGAATTTATTAGTGACACTTCTTTGTAAAGATACTTGAAGAAAATATGATGAACACACATTACACAAGAAAATTTTTAAACACTTGTAAACCCTTCTCTAATAGACCTTGCCGTGAGAGAAATAAAATAAACAAAAGAAAAATGGGTCATGCAATCTCCAATATATCCGTGGATAGTAAGTAATATTTCCTTTACTTTGGATTGTATAACAAAGGAGGTTCTTTGGACTTTGATAGATGTCATCTTTAGTTACAATGACTAAATATATAACTTAAGATTTTACTACTTATAATTTATCGTTGTCGTGACTATCCATGCATATAATAAGAAAGTACATCTATGTCTTCATATTCATAAGCTTGCGTGTACATTTTTTTTAAATGAGCTTGCTAATGAATCTTTTGAGCTTTTACACTTTCATAGTTCAAGTGCTGTTCAAAGCAATTGTAAAAAATCGTTTAACTCTTATATTACGAGTACTTTTGACACTCATGTGCGAACGATGAAAAAGTAATTAGACTCTCTCTCTCCTCTCTCTCTCTCTCTCTCTCTCTCTCTCTCTCTCTCTCTCTCTCTCTTCTTCTACCTCCTCTCTCTCTCTCTCTCTCTCTCTCTCTCTCTCTCGTCTCTCTCGTCTCTCTCTCTCTTCTCTCTCCTCTCTCTCTCTCCCTCTCTCTCGTCTCTCTCTCTCTCCTCTCTCTTCTCTCTCTCTGCTCTCTCTCTTCTCTCTCTCTCTCTCTCTCTCTCTATATATATATATATATATATACTACTAATATTATATATAATATATATATATATATATATATATATATAGTATATATATACTATAGTATATATAATTATATATAGTAATCAATTTTTGAAATCACTATTTAAAAAAACTAAAAAAAGGTCACTCGATGGGTCTCGCAGAATTTCATATATTTATAAATTCGCGACCACGGGCGATAGGTGGACTACATTACCACTGACTTTTATAGTAATATTCGTGGGTACCGTTATGTGGACGATATATTGGCAATGATATTAAGAATTTTCCCCACTCAGCAATTTTTGATTAGATGACAAACTTGGCTATATACACTCGCCCCTCCAATGTTAATCTGAACATATATGGTGACTTTGTGTTTAATTTGCGTTATACCCTGTCAAAGCTACATGGCGTTAATATTGTTTACTTTCTCCGATACAATAACATGATCTTTAATACACAATAACACAACATAAAGCAAAAGGACTAGACATGTGTATAGAATGTCTTTCATTACCTGTAACGATTCATATATAGGAGAAACTGTTAATGAAGACTTCAATATCGTTATGAAGGTAATTATAGTAATTTCATTTTCCTTCACATCTCCAATCAGCATATAATACGATGAAATAATCTTAATTCATCTTTACTTCAAGATTAAAAAGTCAGGTATTTGAATAAAATTTAAATTTTTTTTATATAATATACGAAAAAATATCTTTTTACAGGAAAATTTTACAATGTGATAATCACACCGTTACAGACCTTGACAGGGACGGAAGGGTTTGACCCCAGCGCCACAGGGTGTAAGGCCGGCAGCTCTGAAAAGACCCTTCGCACAGAAGACGTTCTGCCACCTGTTTAAGACGATGCTCGCCCTGCCCTGTTCCGTTCTTTTCCTCTTTAATCTTGGTGCTCGCGGCGAACATTCGCTAATCTCATTATCGGTTATGAATTTTCGAGGTGTTGTGAAAAAATGTGCTGTTTGAAACCATCTGCCTGATATATTGTATGGCACAGGACGAACTGACGCATGGGCGTAGCTATGAAAATAATCATGACAAGCTGGGAGTGATATAATAACTAGAAGCTCGCACAGACAGGCCGCAGGTTGAGCCCAGATGGTTTAATGGATTCTAGTTAAAGTGAACACCTTCTGGTTTAATCGGCACAGGTCGCAGTACCGACTGCACCACACGGACAAAACCATAGACATTCCAGCCATAGTGCGAGATCCGACCACTCGTTATATTAAGCTCGGGCGAGGTACAACTAATTCCCAAGGCACGGACTTACCATTTTAGATCGACTTAAGTGTCTAATAGAACAACAATAATTGGTCTCATAGATGCCCCCATCCAAATTCTAGCAAAACATCGGCACCTCGCATCAGAGAAACGTCTCATGACAGATTGTCTTCAAACAAGCCACCGTCACCCACCAACCATAGCCAGCGCCTACAGGAATAATTGCCGGGTTGGTGAACTTAGCCTTCAACAATTTGTATCCCTATAGGGCCTCTAGAGCAGCCATAGGGTGTCCTAAGAGGACCCCACGAGCTTTTTCTAAAGACCACCCTTTTCTTTCACGATAAATCCGCCCAACAGTAAAGACAATCGCTCAACATGTTCGCTCTATGCAATTCAGCCAGACACCCGCTCGACTTGCTGCGCCCGGCTGTTAAGAACAGACAACTATACATTGCCTAATCTAATCGCCTATATTTATGTTAACTCTACGGTATGACAATGTATGATATAAATTATTTTCGGATTATCAACATACATAACCTATACCTACAGCATATTCTACTACCTTATGAATATATCTGTATTGTCGGACTGTTGTATTCACCCAGTGCCCAAATTGAAAGTGCTGCAAAATTCTGTAGTGTGTGTGAAATCCATTCTTGGTGAAACTACACGGTAACAAAGAATAAATGAAAACAAAAAGACAAGAACCCCACAATTTAACTGTAACCACGGCGAGATACAACCGACCTGATAGCTCTAAGCGATTGCTGCAATCGACACGGCCAATAAAAGGTACTTTGGAATATAGGGCCGCCCATGGACGGCTCAGGGAGATGGCTCTTATTTGTTATGCCCATTTTGAATTTTCTCAGCCCGAAGTATGGGAAATGGAAAACAAACCAAGCCGGTAATCTGCGAGGCGATGCAACAGCCCAATATGGCCATATGCAGAAGAATAAAAGGTGGCGAGACTAGACCAAATAGGATTTAACAATGAATGGAGACCTGAGGAGACTATGGATCTTCGGCAAGTTCTGGCCACAACCACACCATCGGCACTCAATAAACAAATACTGATGTAATATTACAAAAAGATAACCAAAGCGAATACGTTCAAAATGGCCAAAGGACATAATAAAGGAAATATCTATGAATAATAACTAAGTTGTTATTTAGCTATATTTTTGGGTAAAAATATAACTAGGAAGTGGACGCGAGGCACAACCAATGACCTAGGCCTGAAGAATTAAAGCCAGCATAAAGGTGCTAAACATAGTAAGGAAGAGAGCCATATATCCCCAGAATGAGAGAGATTATAATCATAGATTGGAGAGATATTCCTTTCTTTCATTAAACATAGGGCTAAAACCGCAAATTCCCAAGAACTAAAGCTCATTCGTTGCCTTATACGCTGAATAGGGTGATTTTCCAGGAGTTTCTTGCCCACCATACTTAGTTGGGATATGGTAGAAGGTTCAATAGACGACGTAAACCTATCTCTAGTAAAATTTAACAGGTGGAGGATCCGAGTATACGCGCTCTTGTAGACGTTGACTACTCTCAAAAAGTAAGAATATAACAAAAAATAACAATTCGAGTTTTGAAAGGTAAAAAGTCAATTTCATACTGTGTATACCCTAGGCTACTGAATGCAAGGAATAATAATATAATAATAAAAAGATAATATATTATGAATTCTATATTGAATAATAGAGTGATATATATTATAGTAAAGTGAAATACATGAGTGAATTAATTACATAAATAATATAGGTAAAAAATCTATGAGAAATAGAATGAAACTTTGAGGATAGCATTTATTAGAGGGACTGCCAACATCCTTTAACAGGATTTGGGATGTACTTGCTTAGATGGCTTTGCGATACTTCCACTTAATACATCAACATGTGGAATTAATATGGGTTTTTTGATCACCGAGGGAAGAGAGGGAAAAGAAGATCTCCAATTGAGCGTTACTTTAATGTATAATAGTATTTTCTAATTGATTAATAATACCCCCTATAATTTAACGTCTGTAAAAGGTTTATATAGGAGTAAATTAACTATTTCTCATAAAATCGAACGACACACAGTTGTAGTGTTATATGAAAAATCGCGGTCTACGATTTTTGTATTTCTCATCAATCTTTCGATCCGGATAGTGACAGGATTTGTATAACGTCCATTGTCCCATATTATCAGATTTTTCGATAACGTGAGATGGACGCTCAATATGTGGTGAAGACAGAGTATAACCTATTCTCTTTTCAGTTTTGAATATATTCTTCTACATAGCTGATTAATTCCACTCTGTCACTTCATTTCTTGAAGAATGTGTTTGGTCGCATTAAAAAAAAATTTAATAGATCATGCGTTCTCTTATTCGCATATAAACCATCCAATATGGCCTATTTGAAACAATATAGTTAAACATTGGTAGTTTGAATCATACAGATACTTAGATCTATAAGATAGTTTTATTAGCCCACCATTTAGGGCTATCTGAGAACCAATAATACATACAAAGCAACATTCTCTTATGCGCCGCTTTCGACTCCCTGAGTGGGTACTCGTTCAAACACCTCATTATGGAACAAAAATAAGACACCAAAATATAAAAAACATATAAAGGGAGATGTAAAGTTGCCAAGTTAATGGCTGTCTACAAATGAATCAGTGAAATGATATCGTGCTAACTAATGAGTATACCTAGTGCTAAATTTTGACTCGAGTATAATTATTAATATTAGATTATTAGAAATTAATAGAAGTGAAGTCTACCTTTACTTAGTTATTGGACTGAAAAAAAAAAAAAATAAATTAATAAAATTACTTTACCTTTAGAATATAAAATTCATTATTAGAATTATAGGTTATTTTTATATGGCATGTAGTGGACCCAAACTTGCTTTAAAGGAGTTTGAGTAAAATAATTGGTTGAATAGAATGATGAAATGTTATAGTGATGGAGCGCAAGCCCACCTCCATTACTAATTATCAAGCAATAGTTTTGACATCTCCGGGTTAGAAAGACGAAGGGAGACCGAAATAGAGGAGATCCTATTATTATGCCAAAAATTATTTAATAATGCTAGTCTAGTAATAATAGACATTGATAATATGTACACATGAACGAAATATGTAAAGGTTCTGTAATCACATTAGATTAAAAGTTAACCAAACCTGAGAGGAAATATGATTTATCAGAGTTGGCACAATGATATAATAAGTAGGAAATGAAATGATGCATGACGTGCGATGAATTAACCACATGTTGGAGAAGAGGCAGGATAATAATTTGCAGATAAAAAAATTAACTGCGAAACCTCGGAAGAAAGTGATGAATCGATCAGTATTTGAGCCTTATCCGTTGAGCACTCGAAAAATGAAAATGGAATACCCACCTATCATAAGTACATTACAATAATTTGGTATCGTTTATAACAACCAGCAATGTAAAGTAAATTTCTCTTATTTTTGTAAACTTGAGTTTCATCTAGTATGGATTTAAAAAAAGACCCGACTTTCAGCTCCCTGAATTTATCTGATGGAATAAACCTGAAGACTTTTATAGGTTTATAAAAATTATATTTAAAAATTAAATGAATGGAAAAGAGAATAAGTATATATAAGATTTGCTAGGAATCAATTTCTTGTTTTAATTGAAATATCGAAAATCTCAATGCTCCAGAATACAGATTCTAATATAAAAAGATAGTCTATATATATATATATTATAAACTTTATATATATATAGTCTGAATAATGGATTATGATATTGAAGAAACTAAATTGGGCTTATATTAATAACAGCTTTCTATATATATATAGCTAACACATTGTCATGTTGATACAACAGATACATTATTTCTGCGATGACCAAAACGATGACCATGACGGATGGACGGGATGACGATGGACGATGACGATTAGTGTAATTTTTTGTAAGTTCACGAATAGGAACGAATAGAATTCATTTTAATACCTTAAAAATTAAAAAAAATAACTAATAAATATATGAACATTATTTTCTCTACCTACTCGGCATATTCCTCTAGTTGTCATGCGTGCCTCATAGCATTTAATAGTGAAAAGTCAAGTAGATAGTTTCAACTATATCAATCTACCAGCACTGAATTTTTAGCAATTAATTTCTTTCCGGCAATATTTTTGAAAACTCATCGATACTATATATCAAATTCCAAATTATATAAACATCTTAACAAATAATATACTTTATCCAAATTTAGATGAATAAATTTTATAAATAAATGCCTATAGTTGAAGTTTCATAAAATAGAAATTGGGAAGAAAGGTTGCAGTTTAAGTGAAATACAATAATAAAGAACAATATGCATAACAATACCGAAATTAACAACTACTGTAAAAAAACTACATCATCAATTGTGGAGAAAATAAAAAACGGTGCTTTTAGCGTTACTAAACATGGTGATGTGAATCAAAAAACAAAAAACCAAACACTGCGAAACAACAGAAAAGGGTGGGTTGTTCCATTTGTCAGACATTGCAAACATCAGATTGTATGGACCATAGAAATATGTTTAGTTGCCCAATACTTCTGAAAAACACGCTGAATCCAAATTTAGCAAAAAATCGGTTAAAGACTTGGAGGTTGTATTAAAAATGTGGGTAACTAATCATAAAATTGAACTTGTAAGTTGAACAAAAGAGTTTAGTAATAGAATGTTGAAAGCTTGTAACTTCATCCGGCACTCCAGGTGCCAAGTTATTGACTGGTATTAAAGGAACCAGAACAAGGTGGAGGCCCTTTAATGGCGGACTCAAAAAGCCAACAGAAACGGAATGTAAATATTAAACGATAATGGTGCAAGCAGATAGACCCAGTAACAATGATGTTGATACTAAGGTGTTACTCGCTGTAGAAGGAATTCCAATCCTCGAGAAGGGCAGCTAGGCAAAGGTTGTTCTGTATATGTAAGAGTTAGCCTTAGTAACTGTAAACGCCACTTCAAAACAGATCACCCTTTCATACCTCACCACAGAACGTCTGATAGCTAGTAATAAATAGCAGTCAGAAGATTTGTCGAAGACTTAAGCAAGAATTAAATATGATTGATAATTTCAGGGGTTCTAGAAAAGAGGATATCTATATCTCAAACAAGTAGCACAAAAGAATAAATATAAAATGATTTATACAGTCTGAAATAATGCTTAATGTAAAGGGTTTCAATGAAAAGCAAATATTACAAAAAAGCTTCTATTATGTAAAATGTATGATATAAAAATAAATTATAAAAGAATAACATGATATTTTGTTGTTTGCGTGTAGTCCCCTTCAATACAAATCAGAGTGAATTTACCTTCCCCTCAAATTGTAAAAATAAGCATAAGGTATGATTAGGAACATGTAAGATAATCTTTAGAAAGACTGATAGAAAGCACAACTAGAAGAATAGAATAAGAGGATGAATTGAAAGGGAAATTCCATATACTATTAGGTTGGTAATGGGAAATATGGGGAGACCACACATTGATATTACCAATAATCGCCGGAATGTCTTTTGGGTGTGAACAAAAACAAGAGTTTCCACTGTTTAGTACACTTCGTTTAAGGAAGATCTATAGCCTGGGGACCGTTGAGTATAATTAAATAAAGAAATTGCCATAATTTGAGTATATAAAGAAATTTACTGAGCAGGCCGACTTAGAACGAAAAGAATTGCAAATAGAAAATAAGATGGAAAATGATGCTAGATAAATGAGTATATACTTATACTCACATTACTCTCTAGCTCATAATAAATAATATATATTAGAAAGGAACTAATTAATATGAATGGTATTATTAGATTAAAATTTAAAAAAATTTTAAAAGATTTTTTATAATATATATATTAATTAGTTTATTTGGAATTGGTAGGCTGAAGGCGCTATGCTAAGTTCATCATTATTATAGTTACTATCATAAAAAATATACTTTAATGATACATAAAAATTAACACATGATAGATATTGAGAGACAGGTATTCTGAATTGATAATACTGCCTTGTTATGGGTTATATAAATAATAAATTTAATAAAATTATTGCCAAATAATTATTTTATTATATGCTAAAATTCTGTTATTGATAAAATACATATATAATCTTTTAAAAATATAAATTATATATATACAAATAGATGCCTCATAAATTTATAGAAGACATTTATATAATTAGATTATATGTACAAATCTTTTATATTGACCATACTTTTTATAACCAATATATGGTATCGATTTTGAACTACCTGTGATTGAAAACTAATTATAACTAAGTAAAAAAATTAATGAATAATATGTATTTTCATTTTTGCGGGCTATTTTGCACGTATTTTAGACAGATTTTAGTTTCAATCATAGTAGTGAGAATTAGAAAATTTGAAGATGAATTTGTATTATTTGTTCGATTACCTATGTGATTAAATAAATACTCAATACCAACTAAAATATTATATACAACATAATAATGTTATATGACTTATAAACCAGGACCTTATTATAAGTTTATAAATAATAGATTGGATATTAGTACATTAACACTTAACTTAAGCGTTTCAATTATCAAGTATCTGCTTAGATATGGATTAATTTTCGATTGGAAAGTAGTAAAGCCATTATTTCTCAATATTATAATATGCCTTTTGAGGTACTGAAAGATCGCTTGTGTGGTGGTTCAAAAATATAAAAGAAAATGATTTTTAGTATAATTTGTTTCTTATATAATTAATGCGACTTCTCGTTTCGGTTATTAGAATGTATAAGTTCCCGATTCCTAATTACTCATGTGATAGGCCACTTTATAATAAAAGAATTACTTAATTTAAATTTGCAATTTTTTGCCTGGTACAAAGAAAAAATCAATTGTAATATTAGAATCAGTTTAGAAATAGAATTTGTAAATAACCTGTCTTATAATGGATAAACTTTAAGTGTATTTAACTTCTTCATCTTCTGTGATTAAGTAGTTTTATAATAATTTCATGTTGCTTATCATATGGTCTAATAGTAATATTTTAACAATATGGGTTCTCATATTTTTACATAACAATTATTCATATTAGTAAATCACTCAGAGTTTTAAAAATAAATAATTATATAAATTACTATATATATAATAGTGTAGAGTTTTACATATATAAATTTATCCTTCGTAATGGATTTTCTCTTTATCGTATGCTCACTTTGCTACGTTTCTGTGCACGCTACTTGTTACTTTACTATTAACCTTTTGTTAATAAATGGGGAATGATTTTGAACCCTTAAGCAAGATACTATTTTAGAGATTTCATATGATTGAATCTTTCATTAATAGAATAAGAGAATGGTAGATCTATTTGAAGTCACTTAAAATTAATTGGGCTTTCCTGGGGTAAAGAATAGAAGCAATGAAATTATAGTAATTTTACATGAAACTACAAAAGATAATAATAGATTATAACTTGGGACAAGAAATAAATTAGAAATAGTATTTTACTAAAAGAATATAAAAGTATTTTTCTCACAATATAATAAAAGCAACATAAAACCAGAAACTAAAAAGATGATTTATGTAATGGGAGATTATGCTTCTGTATCATTATAATAAATATATATAGGCATATTATTACTGATTTGTTCTAGTAAAACATGGTTGAGAATAAGTATGTAGTGAGCTGAATATATACTTAACAAAATACAGATAAAATAGTGAGCTGCTTAATTTTTTCATAATAGAATGTGTTCAAAATTAATTATAATAGTTAATAATTTCAAAGACAAAAATTACTTAATTAGGAGCTGTATATAAACCAATGCTTTTTAATAGATTTCATAATTGAATTTGCTACTGAGTAAAAGACATTGGGACGTTCAGTGGATCTAACTGTAAGAGAAAGATTCGGCATCATTAAAATGAACAGAGTGAGATTTTCAGATGAGAACATCTTTAAAGAAAAGTAAGAATAAAGTTGCAGATAGAACAGAACTTTGCAGAACACCACAGTTAACAAGAAAGGAACAAGAGGTGGCTCCATCAACAAGTGCTAATTTTGGGCGATCTGAGAGAAATCTAGACATAAGTGAGAGAAAGATTGTATTAAGATCACGATAAAATCATTAATAATGAACTATGAAATAGACAAAAGGAAGAGAATCCGACTGATAAGAGAGAAAGTCAGCTGATTATTTTATTTTGAAAACTAGACTAATGTGATATAAAATACACCTCGAAAAGAAATATTCAAATGATGAAGGATATCAAATTTCTGACTAGGTTCAAAGAGTTTAGAGATTTGTGAATATACATTAATAGATACATGTTTCTTTAAAATAATTTTAACATTTTATTTAAATTAATGTTGAAAATCAATTATTAAATTAACAATATAATTAGATGAGAGAGGTTAAAGGTAATCTAATCTGGTCACAAGGAAATTCCGCTGTATAGATATAATAATAATATAATATATATACAGATTTTAATTTAAATAATTTAATTTGAATTTTATAAATTACATGCTTAAACTTTTTATTCATATATTAGTACTCCTTATTTTAATAATATGAAGTTATTTCTATTATTTCAATATATATAAATTGAATAAACAAATAAAAATTTGTAATATTTTATAATGATAAAGTAAAAAAATTTTAATTCATAATTTAATATGAAATTTTAAAGTATACATGAAATAAACTAACACCCACTCTTTGATTTTTACCAATTGTGAACCTATAACGCAATTAATATTGTACTCATATTGAATTGAGAAGTTTATATATATATATATGTTAATGCTTATATTTTTAGGCATTTACAATATTCAGCGTGTACTTTTTATAATGTAAAGTTTATCAGTTATTTATTAATATAAATCTAAAAAATAAATAGAATGAAAACCAAATTTATAGGTTCAACACAACCTTTAACTACAACAACAATAATGAATAAATCAATTATTATTAATATTGGAAACAAATGAGTGAGTGTAAAAAGAATCAAATAACTATAGATTGCCTGATTTTATTAATAAAAAAATAAATCACATTATAATTTATATTTTGCAATATAAAATTAATTACATTCTAACTTAATACTGATATATAATAAATTAAAGAATTTACATGTATAAATAATAGGAAAATCAATGCTTGGTGTATTAATAAATTTCTGAATACCCTTTTAAGCCGCCAAAGGTATAGTAATTTTATATTAAATTAATTTCTCTTCATAACAGCATACACAGTAGTTAAGAAAAACATTAAAGACTGCAAGTAACGATTGATGATTTGCTATTAGCTATATCTAGAGAAAAGTAAATACCACAAAATGAATCAAAACCAGACAAAAAAGAATATAGGATAAATCCATCACAAATTCCTATAGTAATTAAGAGATAATATATTATTCAGTTACTTTATTTTGGAATATATATCACTATTTAATATAGAAAATATATAAGATTAGATGCTATAGTAGAGAAGGATTTTAGCATGATTAATTATGTAGAAAGTAGATAGGTGATGAAAAGACAGAAGTAGAAAGTCAGTAATGAAACTAAAAAATAAGTAGAGAATAATAAATGCTTTATGGTTCATGCTTTTCAATTTCAAGATGATCTGATTTTTTGAGATTATCAAGTAACATTAATAAGTTAAGTGATCATTGGGAAGTAGTGAATAAATAAGCTCAGTGCAGAAGGGAATTATTAAAAATTTTTTGATGATGTAGATTGTTAAAATTAATTATTTAACTCCCAATAAGTTAATGAATAAAGGTTTGTTTGGAGTTTTTTCGAACTCAGTATCACCGTGGTAAAGAACTCGTTGTTCTAGAGTGATTTTTAGGTATGGAAATCTTTAGGTCAAAAACAGGTGAAAAATATAATCTATAGTGGTTGAGTATAGGAAAAAATAATATGAAATAGGAGCAGGATGAGTTTTCTTTATTAGTTATTAGGGAAGCAAAAAAACTATATAAGGTACTTTATATAATAACGAAGAAAAGAGGGACCGCGGAGAAAAGGTAGCGAATTGAGATAGCATTTGAAGCCAATACTTTAAGAAAAACCTTGAGGGTGGACTAGACCAGAAAAATACCCAATTGATGCAATAAATATTCACCGGAGAGTATTGCTGAAGGTGGAATATGGAGAAGGTTCCAGTCTAAAGGCCGATGTTCTTCTGCAAATTATACTTTCAAATGATTGGTGTTATAGATCATTTACAGATGGATCCTGATGCGTTGTGAATCTTACCTAAAAAGAGAGAAAAAGATTGAGATAATGAACAATATGAGTTGCTGTTGAAAGTCAGGCAGTTCAGTGTTATATCTCAATTTTTGAAAGCTTAAAAGAAAAGGAAAATCTATATATATATGAATGATGATAGAATGTGGTAACTACTGCATGAAATCTTAGCAATTAAACTTGAGCAGAGATATAGAATAGCTAATAGCCCACTAAACCAGCAGTAAGAATAAACTGATATACAAAATAAAATAAACCCACTTCACTGGGGCATTGTTAAGGAAGGGATTTGTATTGCCCCATTAAAGAAATAAAAAATTCGTTAAACTCACAATACTTTACAGGAATAGGATGAGGGAAACAGTTAGATAGAGATAGAATAAACCACTACAGTTGAATTACGTAACACCAATTAGGTAAATAAATATTTAAAATATTAACTAACCAATGATAGATAAATTATTATAATAAACCATTTTGCTCAAATTATAAACCCGGTAGTAGAATGAAAATATATATTTAAGATTAATATAGAATAGAGAAAAGAAAACCATTACCAGTAATAAAAGTATTTCTAAACTGGAATAAAATATTCTGCTCATGGAAAAACAGTTCACCCACTAAGGGAATAAAGGAACGGAAATTGATGGCTGACAGTAAAGGAAAAGTTAAAAAGAACGAGAAGAAGGCGGCAGTTCCAAATGGTATGAAGAGGCTGCATGAAATGGGAGTCAATCAACGGCCATTCATTATTGCTGCTACGGTGGGTATCTAATGCGGGTATGGCTGTGTGAATTCTTTAAAAATGGTTGAAGTTCGCTAACATCCAATCGGATAAAGAAGGAGAAAAATTATAAAACAATTTAAAAGTGCAAAATTGCTACTTTGTTATTAATCCTGTGAATTACGATTGCTAATTGTACCTTTCAAGGATAATGGAGGGGTCTGTTGAATCCTTAGCATTGATAAGATAGAAGAGATTTTATTCAAAAATGAGGACCATTTGAAATAACGAGAATTAAGTAAAAGTTTTCCGCAAAAATTTTTCATCAATGTAGGAAATGAAAGATGCGATTGCCTGTAGTTAATCCTCATTATAGAAAATTTAAGTTTGGCCCTGACTTCGAGTGCTGATAACTGCCCTTGATGATGTATAAAAACATTCCAAATAAACTTTAAATTACTTTTATTCTTATATGACTAAGTAATTATAATATAATCTATTATGAATCTTTCTATTATTATGTGGACATATTGAAGTGTGAAATTTGATTTTTGAATCCTTTTTTGAATAATAAAAAATAAATGTAAAAAAAAACAAAAAAAAAAAAAAATTTAACTTAAAATTACCCTTTTTCTAATCTTAATTACCCTAAACAATGTATTTGGAACCATTTGCCCAAGAGCGGCTTTACAAATTCAATTTAAAATTTAATAAAAATAAATTGACCCAACCCTAATCTCTTGCAACATTTGAGCAATGAGAAAAAGGTGGAGACCAAAAATACATTTCTCTGGAGCTAGAACTAGTGTTTCTGAGTTCGTGCCACAACTGGCATTAATAAAAAACTAATATATAAAAAAAAAGAGATCCAAACATAATACTTCAAATGGCCAAAGAATAAAAAGAAAAATATTAAAAATAAAAATAACTCACTTTTTAATATTTTTCTTTTCAACATATAAACTAAGTGGCCTTAGGCCACCCACTACCTAGGACCTGAAGAAGTTAGCACCATAAGCTAAATCGTTAGAAGAGGCCTTTCACCCCAGATGAGGAGAGATTTAAAAAAAAATTGCAAGGAATTTTTTTCAGGTAAATAGGTAAAGCATCAAAACGAAGTTCATTCTGTATAGCTGATAAGTTTGATTTTAGTTCTTGCCCACCATACTTTATATGGTAGAATTCAATAGAGAATCTAACCTAAAATCTTTAAATTTAAAGTGAATCATTACTGTAGAGTTGACTATTCAAAATGTAAATTAAAAAATAAAAATTCAGTTTAAAGTAAAAGTCAAATTTCATATTTTTTGAATAAGCTACTGAATGAAGAAAATAATAATATAAGAATCAATAATAATAATTAATAATAATAAATAATAATAACTATAAAATAATAATAATATATAAATAATAATAATAGAAAAATAAAAAATAACAATAGGAGCTTATAAATCGCCAGCCTTACAGATTGGGTGTACTTGCATAGCCACTTTCCACTAATACATCAAACTTGGTAATGGTAGTATCACAGAAGAGGAAAGGAAGATCAGCGTATAAGAGAGAGATTTTTTTTAATAGATTTAATATTTAATAAGGGCGCGAATTTACAGTTCTTCCATCGGTTCCAGAAAACCTTTTTAAAATCGACTATTTTTTTTAACTTCCTTCTTTTTATTCTTTCTTCATTATAATTATGGCAGTTCATGCTCAAATCAGGTGAACGTGCAGGCCACCCTACAGTCACCCCTCAGAGAGATCCAGACGCTCCAGGAAACATTCTGTCCCAAAACAGTGAGTGAGTTCGGGCGTGTGAAGCTCGCAGCCCTATCCTTGTTGGAAACCACAAGGTCCCCCAACCCCAAATTCTTCAACAAACTCGTTTCCATTTTGGATTGCAGGGAAAGTGTTTCAGCCATGTGAATAACGTTCGGGAAGTTTACGGTCCCGCAGCTCACCCCTTTCTCCTTCAAAGATGTAAATGAACATAAAACCCGTGTAGTTCTAGGGAGAATGTAGTGGCCTTTCTGGATCAACTCGGGGCGTTATTTAATGGCCAGTTTAGCGGAATTTTGTCATTGGACAAGCCCCACCACAGGTGAAAATATGCCCATCGCCTACTGAAGAAAGGCTGCCGTTGGGAGTGCGATCTGTGCAATCATTGCGCACACAGACTCTTGTGCGGTCTTACAGTAATTCTGTTTGCTTTCAATCCTTATCCATCGTTCATTGTTACAATGGATGTAAATGTAAAATCCAATATGCAGAATCCTTCTCACGCTGCGGTCGGATATTCTCCCAAAGCAACAGCATTCCGTCGGGCAGAACGTCGAGCGACTGCATTTACTGCTGCTCTTACTCCTCCCATTTCCTGGTGTTCTGAGGATTCTCGCGTCGGCCATGTGTGTACCATGTTCGCTCATATGTACTACCAGGTTTGACTCTAAGGTTGTCTTTAACCCAGCGACCGAATTGTGTCGCCCTGCAGGAATGGGATCGTAACTCGGAATGCAGAACTTCGTCGCAAATAACCTCTTTGGCATCGTTGATCACAGAATTTGTTGTCTTCACTAAAAACGCCCGCCACGGCAAAGCCATGATGCACTCCCGTCCACACCCATGTTTTCAATACTAAAGGGAATGTCGGCGCCCGGCGGAAGAAAGCAAGACGCGGCATATGCCTCCCCCAATTCACCCCCTAACAGTGAAAACCCCAAAACTGCTCAATTGATTCTTCTTATCTGTATAATATATAATATATATATATATATATTATATATATATATATAAATATATATATACTAGTATATATAATATATATATTATATATTAATATATAATGACTCTAATATATATATATTATACATATATTATATATCGTAATATATATATAATATATATATATATATATATATTATATATATACTATATATATTATATATATATAATATATATATATATATAATATACTTTAAATTCTGTATAATATAATATAATATATATAATATATATATATATATATATATTGTGTGTGTGTGTGTGTGTGCTTTAGTCACTTTTAATAAAGTTATCATAATTTTGAAGAAACTATTCCGGTCTTTAAGGAAGAATTAATCTTTGAAGGTAACAAACTTGCGAACCTTTTCGCACAGCAAAATGATAAAGAGGTTTTATATATTTAATCGGAGACAGGACAAAGTTATATATTATCGATATCTACTCTCTATTAATAGAAATCTATATTTATTTATAAACTTTATTTTTTTTTATTTATATTTTGATGTAACTTAATATTAATTTTATTTAAAGAGCACTCTATATGTATATATAGCATCATATATATAAATATATATAATTTATATTAGTTTTTTTTATATTGTAAATATATATATTAGCTTTATATATATATATATATTATATAATGATATAAATATTATAAATACAAATGATGAAGCTCATCTCAATTTAGTAGCATTATATTTATAGACATAGGGATATAACAAATCTTACTTCCTCATTTAATATTCAAATTTTCGCAATCGTAATGCATAAGAATGTTTAAACTACCTCAATATAAATTCCACATTCGTTTTATGTTATAAATCTATATTTATTATGATATTATATAAAATAATTATATTAATATATATATGAAAAAGACTCATAATATATATACATATATATATATATATATAGGCCCTGTATGATATATATATATATATATATATGTTATATATAGATTGGACTAATAACTACGTAATATATATATATATATGTATATATTATAGATATATTATAATAACTCATAGTATTTCTGATATAATCAATATATAAACTATCTTAGGAAAGAAGTTCTTTCATATGAGAATATAATATTATATCTTTATAAATAATCTTAGATTTTGATTATTTTAAATATAAATAAAATAATTTAAATAATAGATATGTATATACTTCTTATATTATTATAGATATAGATTATATATATACTATTATATATATATATATATATATTATATAATTAATATATTGTATTATTATTAATTTAACATATATAATGGGATATATATATATTATGATATATATTACATATATAAATTAGATAAATATTTGATATTTATATATATATATAATAATATTAATATAGTGTGTATAATTATAATATGAGGGAAGAAAATAATAGGGTAAAATACTATAAGGTAGGTAAAGCTAAGTATGCTCATTTACGCACTGGGGAGGAGTTCCAGGCGTAAGATGTATAGAGTAGCGTATGTGTATAGGTGAAGTGACTGAGAATGTCGAAAAAATCCACCCAAGACCCATGATGACTCCCTATCACTTCTAATGCTAGCAAATATAGCCCCGAGCTCCAATTAACAATCGATGCGATTTTTGCCCTTAACAATGTTTTTAATTTTTTAAAACTTTTCAATATCATTAATAAAACAAAATTTGAAACTCGATACAAAAATGACATCTAACATTAGCACTTGCCAACTATTGGGCATTTACCAAATTTTGATTCTTTGAAAAACAAAATCAATTAGTTTGGAATCAGGCCACTTATAAAAAAACACCTCATATTATATATATATAATACTATAGTATATATATAATATATATATATATATATATATATATACTATATATATATACTTATATACTATATATATAATATTATATATAATATTATAAGCAGGCCTATTATAAGTGTTTGACTCCAGGAGCGAAAATCAATAATAATGTATCGTTATTTAATAATTTTAGGGTAAATACCATTAAATTTTTCGGTAAACTAACCTAACTTAACCTAACCTAAACCTAACTGTAACCTCAAACCCTAACAAACTTAACCTAAGATTGAGATAGCCTAACCTAATATTAACCGAGTCAACCACTTACTAAATGTCCATATTATACTATATATATATATATAATATATATATACTATATATATCCATATATATATATAGTATACCTATATATATATTATATATACTTATTACCAATCCACACGACCTTGAATATATATATATAAATATATATATATATATATATGTGACCACACACACCACATAAACACAGATAAAGAAGATCATGTATCAAAAAAAAGAGAAGAAAAAAAAAATTTGAACTTAAATTTGAAATGGGAAACCCATTTTTCTAACATGAATTATTGACCATCAATATTATTTCCCATATCTTTTCGACTTTTTGCATTTCAATCCCCTGCAAACACCCTGACCCCATCCACCCCTTCGAACAGAGCCATTCCCTCCTCTCGTTCTCCCTTAGTTGTTTGACTGCCTAAACGAAATAGTCAAGCATTTGTCGAATTTACGAAAACACTATATCCCGTTCCCGTCGGACATTAATTTCTTTTGTTCTCTCATCTCTCATCTATCATCTCTTCTTTTTCTGTTGACCGATCGACACGTCCTGACGTCTCTCCCCTCTCTCTGCCTCCTCTCTCTCTCTCTCTCTCTTCTTAACTTGCTTTTTAGGTTTCCTTTTCCTCTTTACTTACTCTTGTCAGGTTTTCTCTCTTATCACGAGTAATTTTATTGCTCCCTTAAATCAATAATTCACTTTTCGGGAGGATTGAAAACAAAAACAATGGAAGCTTGGTTTGCTTTTAGAGGCTCTACTGTCATAAAATAATTGGGCTGAATTCTAAGAAGTTTGATTTCAGAAGGCAAGTCTCTCTTTTAAATCCAAAAATAAAAAATACTTTTAAGCCCTAAAATTCGGTAGTATAAAGTGGACCATTTATTTGCATAGTGGAAAATGGGATGGAATGGGAAAGGCTTTGTAAATGTGTTGAGTTATTCCTTTGTTTACTAGATAAATAATATTTAAGCATATTTTAAATTTTAGAAAATAAATACATAAAAAAATTTTAAGAGATTATTTTATGTACTATTATATATATTTATAATATAATTATAATTAATATATACTATTATTAATATATTATTATATATTAATTATTATATATTAATTATATATATATATATATATATAGTACTATATATATATATATTAAGATAATATATATAATATATATTATATATATATATATTAAGTTAATATATAATATTAATTATTAGGTATATATATTAATATATATTTAATTATGATATTCTATATTATATATTTATGGAAGATTAGATAGATATGATAGAATAAGATAGATAGATAGTAGATTAGATAGAGTAGGCATAAGATTAAGATTAGGAGTAAGGTTAGGATTAGGAATAAGATTATAGCATATAGATATGAGTAGATACGAATAGATAGATTAGATAGAAGACACCATAGAATGTTGGGGTGAGTAATATACTATATATAAATATGATATAATATATAAGTATGAAGTAACTGTTAATATATATGGTGATGATTAATTATATTATATATATATGATAGTAAGGAGTATAGAAGCAGATGTTAGTGATATATATTATATATAGTAAGTTATATATAAGTATATATATAATATTATAATATTATTTATATATATATTAACGGCTTTAATTTCAATTAAATATATTAATAATAGTTATATTGATAAGGAATAAATAAAATATATAAATTTTTCAATATTTATATATATATATTACAGTTTTTATTAAAATTACTTAGATGTGACCATGCTAAATTATTAATTTATGTAATATTGCTATAATAATATTTATTAATTTGAATTTTATAATTGTGAGTAAATTAAAAGACATAATATTTATATAAAGAGGTAATTTAAATTGTGCTATGTCTAAATAGGTATAGTTAATAATAATCCAATATTCTAGACCCTATATTAAGGGTGCTATATAAAAAAAATCCAAAATTACTACTCACAGAGAATAATACTTTTCTAACTTGTTTATGTATATTATTAGTATATAGTATAGTATTGAACTGTAGGCATATTATATAATGGAAATAATGAAATTATTCTGTTAAAATATAGATTATATTAAATATATACTATACCATATTTACACACTTTAATATATTATATAAATACTATATATATATATACTATATATATATACTATTTACATACATTTTAAGTCTTTATACTACCGTTATATCATATAATATACATATAAATATATATACTATATATAATAAGTATTATAATATATATATATAGATATATATAAATCATATATCTATATATATAGTGTATATATATATATAATATATATGATATATATACTATATTAATCATATTATTAATATATTTTATATATATAATATATACTACTATATATATATAATAATTATTATATAACTATATATATAATAATATACAGTTATAATACTAATATATATATATATATAGTATATATTATATATATATTATATATATTGATATCATATAATATATATATATATATAGAATAAATAAAATATATAATACGATATATATAATATATACTATATATATCATATACATATATTATATATATAATTACTAGAACTATATATATATATTATAATATATATTGTATATATATATAAATTATATTATATCATATAATGTAATATATAATTATATATATATATATATATAATATATATATATATACTATATATATATATATATATAGTATATAATATATATATATATACTACATAATATATATATATATATATATATAAGTATATATATATATATATATCATATTGATTTATATATATATATATCATATATATTCATAGTTATATGATATTATAATATATATATATCATATATTATATACTATTTATAATATTATACTATATATATACTACTATTAAATATTTATATTTATATCATTATATATATATTTATATATTATATATATATATATCATATATAATATGATATATATATAACTAAATATATATTAATATGAATATTAATAGTAATATATATCATATATATATATAAGATATATATTAAATATATATATATAAATAAATATAATATATATATAATATATATATATACATTTATTATATACATATATAATTTATATTTAATATTCTATATTTATATATATATATATTATAATATATTATGATATATTATATATATATCATAATATATATAATATATATCATATATATATACATAATATACTTATATATATAGTATATATAGATATATAAATATATACTATATATAATATATATATATATATATACATATATACTATATATATTTATATATAATATATCTTATATATATATCTCTATAATATATATAATATACTTTATATATAATAATTATATATATATATATATTATATATAGAATATTTATATATAATATATTTATATATATATTATATATATATATATAATATATATATATATATATAATATTAATAAAGTATATATATATATAATATATATATATATATATATATATATCATATATATATATATTTACAATATAATATATATTATTATTTATAACATAATATTTATATATACTAATACTATAATATATATATATAATATATATATATATATAATTATATTATACTATATATAATATAAATCAATGATTAATTATATAATAACTATCTATGTATACTATATATATATATAATATATATAATATATATATATATATATATAAATTATTATATCTATATACTATATATATATATATATATCATATATATATATTATATATAATATAGTAATAATAATATATTATATATAATATTATATATATATATATATATAATATATATATATATACCAAAAATAAATAGAATTACTGTCGATAATTAGTTAAAATTCGAAATGCCTTTTAACCGAATATATAGCTAGTACCGTAAATTTTCGATACATTTTTAAAAAAAAAAAATCTGTATATTATTATTTAGAGTTTATTATATAATATTTCTAACATATAACATAAACCTAAATAACCTAACCTAAACTTATAACTATAAACCTATCTAAAAACGTCATAGACAAAGCTCAGAGATATATACTATGTTTTACGGATATTTTATTCATTAGATTTTTGTTTTACTTATTTGACTTACTTATTGCGGCATGGAAATTTCCCTCACGGATCATAGTAAAAGCACATAATTTTCAATTTCTTTTTTAAGTTCCTCATATGTGCTCCCCCTTGTGCAATGTAATACCTTCCATATAATCTCTAAGTCTAACCCAATTTGAAAATAAAATGACTGTTCAATAATTATATCTCTCATTTCTACTGTTAATAAAAGTGAATAAAACATAATAATAATTAAAGTGTATTTTGCAATTTTAAGATATTATTTTTCTAAGTAAAAATAAAATAATCAAACTATATTAAATACTTTTAGTATATTTTACCGGTTTATTTTTATATAGTATTACTCCTTTTAGAATTTTGTGTGAAGGTCTACAAAACAAGAGATACCTACAAGAACATGAACTATATTTGCAATGGTCGCTGTTACACATATATATAATATTATATATAATATTTTATATTGATATATAGTATATTAATATTATATAGTATAATATATAATATATATATTTTTTTTATATTGTAATATATATTATATATATAATTAATATTAATATATATATATATTAATATATATATTAATATTTAATATATTATTAAATATTAATAATATATATAATATATATATATATATATATATATATTATATATTAATATATATATATATTTATATATAATTATATATATATTAATATATAATCTAATTATGATTATAGTACTCAGAAAAAACTTATATGGTTAAGTAAGTTATATATATTATAGGTATATAAATGTAAGCTAATATTACCAATGTCTGATAGAAGAGTGATAAATATTAGTGAGTTTGGCAGAGACGAGAAGAAAGTATTATGTCATATAATATAAGGAGTGAATGCGGTAGGTTATGTGTTTGAAGTGAGTGATATGGTGTGGGGTCCTGGCCACTAAGGGGTAATTAGTAATAATACACATACTAATTGATATACGATATAGATATAACAGTGATAGGGTCTCCGTATCGCTAGAACTCGTGAAACTCTTTAGGATGGGATAATTTATTTCTCCCCGGACTGTGATGTTATGTGAGTTCTCTCATAAGCTAATAAGGTAGGTATATAAAGGAGACGGTTAAGGTGGGGCTTTCTTATTTACTGTCAACTTGAGCGTATTCCATTAGTTATTCTGTTTATCTACTTTTCTCTATTGCGGAGTATATATTATGCGACTCATCACCCCAATCTATGGGAAAGGAGGTGGAGTGAATGAAGGTGATGATGTATGATAATGTATAATTGTATATATTTATATATATTGTAATATATTTATATATATATTTATATAATATATTAATATATATAATAATATTATATATATATATTTAATATATATATATACTATATATATATATATATATATATATTATAATATATAGTATATATATACTTTAATATATATTATTATATATTAATATAGATATATAGATTAAAACGATTAAAGTATAAAAGATATAAAGTAATATATATATATATATTAGTATGAATATAGATGAAATTTATATAGTATTATAGATATATTTTAATATTATTTAATATAAGATACTCTTTCTCATTAAATAATTATAATTGTTTTTATAAGTTAGGATTTGAACTTCTAGCGAGTTATAGAAATATATATGACTATAGACTAATAGACAGGTTATAGCGGTTATAAGTATTCAGAGTTAAGGTTTGGTTTAGACCTATGAGTATCATTAGACATAGGTAGTAGCGTTAGTTTAAGAGATAGTAAGGCTTAGTGAGTTACCACAAAATAGACATTTAAAGACATGTATATACTAATCCTAATATTATTAATAAATTTAATGTTAATAATTAATTATTATTGATTTTTCGCTTCTTAGGTGAATAGTCAACAGCTTAGAAGAGCCTCATATATTTATATATATTATTAATTAATATATATATATATATATATATATATAATAAAATTAAAAAACTAAAAATTTCCACAACAAAGCATACTAAATAAAAATCCTAACTTAAATATCAGTAACAGAGATTCTAATACAATTTTAAAACCTATGTATTATATAGTAGCATATAATATATATAGTGAATAGTGAGCTAATATATGAGCCATTGATGTAAGAAGTTACAATCGAACGCCGTGATATTGCGCGCAAATGTATATCTATATGAATACTACTTCTTGTTCGCTTTTATCATTCGTTCATGTTCAGATTCTTTAAACAATTTTAAAACCTACATAGAAATATTTATAAATAGAGCTGAAAGTTTAACGAGGGATGGAGTCCGCTGTTTAAAAATGAATTGTCTGCCAAAACAATTATCCGATCCCCGACTTCAGGAGTCGGAAATATTAGCAGACTCTTGACTCATTACAAAATATATTTTCATTATTTACATTTTTTTTGAAAACGACATTTGCATAACTAGTTATACCTGACTGCCAACAAGGGCTTTTTTATTATATAATACTTTTATTTATATTTAGAGACTTATATTTCAGATCAATAGCAAATTATTAATTATATATTACCTCACCTACTACGTCATAGTGATCGTTTAGTATAGGTTTAACGGGGGGTGAAACGTGAAGCCCTCCTCTAGAAAATATGTTTTGTGTGGTGAAATGTATTATTATATATTATCGTGACTAGTAGGTTCTCCAATTGGATTTTAGTACAGTAATTTATTCTATCTCATTCCAATTAAACATTTGATTAGTTAGGGTGTCAAAAAAATATTTTGAGTCGCGTTTTACCTTGATTTTTTATAATCGGAATGAGGGGTAATATAGGTTAATAAATAATTTATGTACTAATAAAGAATAATAATAATTAGTCAAAATTATTTTGAATATTTCTATATTGAACTCAGTTTATAACATCGAAATGTTCTTACAGGATATAATAGTGAGTATCATTTTCTCTAGGTCAGCGAAAATAACTATATATATATTATTATAATTAATTATTATATATATATTATTAATATTATATTAATATATATATAATATACTATATATTAATATAATATATATAATTAATATAATATACTATATATGACTTATATATATTAATTACTATATATATATAGTGGCATGAGAGTGTTGGGAGGTGTATTTTCTTTCTTCCTTCACCTCAATCTACTAACTCTGTGATTTTGGGTTTAATAGGTTACTTTTGATATAGCCTCTGGTTAGATGTTATATTAATACTATACTATATATATATATAATATATTATATTATATTATAATTTAAATATATTTTATATATATAATATATAATATTATATATATATATATATACTATATATTAGTAATATATATATAATAAATTGATGTTTGATATTTTTATAATCAAGTACTAAGGAATAAAAATATCAAGTAATGAAATAAATTGTCATAATGTGAAAAAATACCTATATACTGATAAAGCTGATGAAATGAGAGTTAAAGTACAGATAAGGAGATGAAAGAATAAGATAATTTTTGTCATAAGGATATAGCGTAATAAATTAGGTATATAAATAAAGAAAATAGAGAAAGAAAAACCAGTCATATAATAAGTAAATGCATAAGAAATTAAATATATAAATAAGTAAATAGAGATTTATCTTGCATATCTCATTTGCTATTTGAGGTAGTAGCAGACATTAATAAGTTAGAAATTAAACTGGAAATTATTTAGTGCTCCAATTCACATACTTTTACCTCAAGATTGATTAAATGATTAATATACTATTAATATGACTGTATAGAAGAAATATAGGAAATAGATACACGCACTAATTATCTCGAAAACTCTGATGTGAATATGTACAGAAACCTAATATAATTGCTCATGAGCCAATAACCTCTCATTTTTTTATACTGAGCGAGTGTAGAGCAAACTATTTAACATGCCTTTTACATTGTTTCATATAATACTCGAAATATAATACTTATACACATAATGCTCATACCATTCCAACTTACCTTGCAACCTACCTGTAGTTTCCTAGGTAATTTAGACGAATCATATCTTTTCCCCGAATTAATAAAGATATTCACATTTATATTTGCCCCTTTAAAATCATTTTAGTTAAATACCCGTCGATCGAGTGTTTAATTACTCAATAACTAAAACCTCGTACACATATTATATGACTTCTCTCATCATTCATATTACAGCATGTATACTCATGAAAATTTAAAAACCCCTGCCCCCCCACCAACCCCACCCACCTAATATATTATGCCAATTGCGTGTACATTCCTAAGTATAACATTTATAGAATACGAGTTCTTTTCGAATGCCTATACTATTAACATATTATCCCTTGAGTTTGTGTAGTGATGGGTAGAAAGATAATTAGCCCACAGTGATTATTTCCTGCGTTTCGTAGAAGGCGACTAAGAGACGATGGTAGTTGGGTGGTTGGCTGCCCCTAAGTATAACGACACCTATTCATCTTGCTAGAGATAAATGCTGATGCACGTACACTTACGTAGAGTAATAATGGTCGTTGTAATCGTGACTCAGTATAAATACTTTAATTATTTCAAAATGATATTCATTACCTCCAATCAGTCTAAAGGTCTCGATAATATAAACTGCATAAAAACTTGTCTTCCGTTCACTCTCTCAAAAAGGTAATAAATATAAATGTTTGAGAGTGAATGTGATAAGAATAGGGAATGAGTGAGAATATGAGTGATGTTGTATTTAGAAAGAGGTACATATAATATTTGAATTGCCTTTGCTCGTAGGTGTGAACTAGCTATAACCATAAGATTACAAATGAAACGTGAATGAAATGATTGTGGCTGTTATGTGTGTTGATTATATAGTGATGTGTTGCTTATGCGAGTGATGTAGAATATTAGATATAATTAGGTAAGTATGATAAGGATCGAGAAGGAGTTGTACTATAAATATTATGATTTAATTGCTTGACTCTATATTTGTTTAACAATATCATTTATGATTAAGAACTTATTTAGATTGTGTAATTTACCTTAAGTATTCTAATGCGTTAAATTTATAAAGTTTTTTGAACAATTGTCTCAATATAGGTATATATGTTATAGTGGTTATGCTGTAATACGTTAATGGATTACCATGCGGATGAGATAACGTTGAGAGTGGTAGTTACTCGGATATTTTATTGGTAGATATAATATCATTGAGAATATGATATACTATGTTCTGATTGTATGATTAAGTTAAGGAGACTTCAGATTGATAGCTTGTAGGGAACATATACTGTAATAATATGGTATTATGGTAGATTAAGTATGATGAATGCTCTCCGATAAAAGCCACCTGCATTTCTGCAACACTACAATATAACAGGTGGTTTTGAATTACTAGTACCAATATTCTTCAAACCCTATCAGCATTAAGTTCAACATACAAAACAAAAAGCAATTTAAGAACTCACCAAAACAGCTCAGACAGACTCATCTAGAACAAAACCTAACCCTCCCTCCTTTTCTCCACAACTTCATCTCCCAAAATTGGAAAAAACATAATATAATAGAATTAAGTCCCAATATTAAGATCTTGAAAGTTTGGGGATAGAACCGATACGCACACAGCACTCATTGTAATCTGTCAAGAATGAACCTCGTACTCACCAAAAATTAATATAACTTTCTTCCTCCTATATAACACAAGTGAGTGTACTTACCTCTCATACCAGAGGATTCGACACGGTATTCTAAACTAAAAGACTCTATTGTTCAACCGAGCTATGCTAGGCGTTACTAGAGCACTGGAGCTACTCATCGAAAGTCATCAGCCCGCGTTAGAAAATGACTATTGTTACTCTAGAGTGTGTGAACTAGAATAAAGGGGTAAGATATATATGAATAATAATGAGAATTAGCAAATAGATAATAAGTAGCATCGTGTCCGAAGTTCTCAGGATGCGCAATCAGGGAGTACGATTATTCGTTGAATCTTGTCATGTGATGTATACAGAATACATAGTGAAAATTAAGACTCCGAGTATTAACCGGAAGAGTAACTGTTTACAAAAAGTGAATCTCCAAATTTTCTATCATGTAGCATGGGAGCCCACATTGGCATTGGTGTAAGACAGGAAAAGGTTAGTACTCATTTATTCAAAACATAAAAATAACTTAGGGTAAACGTATTGTCACTCAAAGAGAACGCCTTTTATCCCGCTATACATCAGCTCTTTATACGTGAATATACAGAGCCCAAACACAAGCCAATTAAACTAGGAGCAACAAATAAACATTGTTTGTTTAAGAGCTTCTTCGCAGATTAAGTAACCTAATACTCAGGACACAAAGTGCGCAAATGCTCCGACACCACAACATCTTTGAATCACAGACTTCCACAAACTCGATACGACAATCTCCTGCAATCGGAGGAAAAAAACGAAGAGGGCTACAACACAAAATAGATGAGAATTGAGAAGGTATCACAGCAAAATATATTTCCAGTTCATGATGTCAACCAGTATAGTAATATATTACAGAGTGTATCAACCAGCAATCCTCCTTTCATGTCGCGCACAGTAAAAATCGTGTGAGCATCAAAAGATTTAACGTAAAAAGAACCTCCATAAAGAACTAGATTAACAAAGCCGCCAAAAATAAGTGTTTCTTGGCAACTATGTATAACGACTTCCGGAACACCACAATTCCTTTTTCTCCGCAGGTGGTGAAAGTCACGCGACGAGCCATAAACATTCGCTAAAAACAAGAAACAATAGATTATGGATTTTATAGCGAACTCGACTTCTACTCAAAACAGACAACAATGATGAAAGCGATTTTCTCCAAGATATAGTGAAAAAGAGTTACTCGCTTGGCAATCAGACCACGTGAGCACATGGAAAGGAGACAAAAAAGAAATGTGACTTAAATTTAGGCATGATTATACACGAATGTTGTGAGGAGAGAAACAAGAAGGTAAGGCACATGACCCCTACGATTGCTGTGAGAAGGGCTAGGTAATAAACAGCATGAATGAGGACATTACAAGGCAATTAGGAAGCTCTTCTGGTGCAAGGTTCGAGGGTGGAGAAAATGAACTGTGTCACGCCAAGTAACTTTCATAGAATGAGGAATAAGGGTGCGACGAACATTAAGTGAGATCCTTTAAAGGAATCATAATTCGAATACTTAGGGATGGTCTTGCGTGTCTGTGAGTCAGATAGACCTCCTGATATAGTTGCGAATAGTGCGACACGAGGGAGATTCGTTAGTTCAATGGAGTAGATCACATGAGAGGAGAACACACTGTCGAAAATCGTGCAAAATATTAGGCCGGTAAGGGCCGGTGGTGAACTGAGTTGGACCGCATTGCGCTGGTATATGATGTATAGATGAGCGTCCCCACTCTCCTCACTCGGCTCTCTAAGTGTAGTCGGTCGCTCAGGTGATTGAGCAAGGTATAATATAATATATATATGCTTATTATTTTATATGTGATATTATATTATAGGTTATTATATTAAAGGAGTAAGATTGATATAATTAGGGTAGATGACTGAGAAATGAGTTGTATAAAGAATGGCTTAAATCTGCATATATATATGAGGTATAGATAGAAATTTACTGAGTTGATAATATGATCAATGAGAGTCGGTAGGCTCGATAGATCGGTGGAGTGAGTGTGAATTGATATTTGTGAATTTTAAATTAAATATAAGTGATCGATCCTTCATATGAGGTGGTAACCTGATAAAAGGAGTGATATTATAATATATTGGTAGGGTATAGTTCCTAAAATAGTGAGTATATCTAATCGTAGAAGCACCGAGAACCGGGAACTTTGCTATATCAGACAGACGGACACTTTTGCAGTATTCCGTGAAAAACACTTTTCAAAATAACGACTACTTCTCATAGTGAAAATAACGAGTGTGTAAAGAAGGATACATATACAAAATGGCTTTTTCCAAATGACGAATCGGTGGGCATCTTCTGGCCTTGATTCGACGTAATTTGCATATCGGAACTGTAGAAAGTGTATGAGGGGAATAAAGTTTATGTGAGTGTAATGACTTTGATAAGAAGATAAAATATGTGGTGAGCATTTATGCTCGCATATTCATTTAGTGTTCTTTCTCTGATTATATATATCGTGATGTACGATCAAAGATAGTACCGATAACCTGTCAATAGGAATACACTGCATATGTGGTGGTGGTGTTCCGAAGAACAAGCGTGTCAATTATTTAGGTAATGCGTGAATATAGATAAGTGAATTGAGTGTTAGTAATCTAAATCTTTAAAATTGATAAACAAATGAATGTCGAAGAAAATTGATAGGGAGAAAAAAAGATATAAATAATATAATATTATTATAGGTTTATTATATAGGTATAATTTGCAACAAGCGTATGGTAGAGTTATTAGGGAAGCTTTATGGGCCAGGTATTTTTAGTTTAGTTATATAATGAGTGTACCAATTTTAGAGTTAATAGTGTAAATGGAATACCAATATATGTTGCTAGGGTTTGAGTAGTTAAGCTGTAATGTAAAGTAATTTTATATATATAAATGGTATTGTCATATGGTTGATTGGTATGTATATAAGTGAGATTTATAATAAGCGGAGTAAGTAAGACAGGGTAAAAATATTATTGTGTTATGTCTCCTTGTGATATTCCAATTTGTATAATGGTGGGTTATTTGAATAAAGTAAGTAAATTCTCAGATTGGTGTGGGTAATTGAGCAGCAAATTTTGTGTATTAAGAATGATGGAGATATGGAGATGAGTTGAGGAGGTGTTGCTATACGTGACATACTACTCTACCTAATTATATAATTATATGTGGATTTAGATTTGAGTTCTGTTGCTGGCGTCTAGCGATATCTGAAGATGAGTATTTGTATAGATACGGTAATTGGTTATTGTGAGAGATTTGACGCAGGGTATTGTGATATGATGTGAAATAATGTGAATAGGTAGATTGAAAAGTAATCAACGTTAGATATAAGATAAGTAAAGGTTTATATGCGCTTGATAAGTGATGATACTGTCCTCTAAGTTGTATATAAGCTATGTTAGGATGTAATAAGTGTGAAGTCAGCTCGCGAGCAAGGTGTTCCTGGTTTAAATTTTTTAAGGGTATATGTGTTGGATTAAACTGCAGGATGAGGTAATTTGATAGCAGTAAGTGTATGATAGGTAAAGTATTGTGTAAATAATGGCGTGAAAGGTATTGCTGAGGTATATGCAGATATTAATAATAATCTCTACGTCATTGGTTTGAATTGCTTGAAAAGGGACTAAGTTTATGTAAGTTGCTGACCATTAGGGTACTTATACATGAGTTTTGAGTATTATCCTGTGTTAATTATGTATGTAGTAGAGACTTTTTGTGCACTGGAGTAATTAATAGAGAATTAGTTACATATATTGATCTTATAAATAGTGATATCAATTGTCGCTATATACTGAAATTATGGAGCAATCATTATAGGAGCATTAGCTATAAGGATTGATTAGAGAAAGATATATTATAATTTCATAAATAATGTTATAGGAAAAACTATTAATTTGAGAGTCTTTTAATGTTATATAGAGTAGTGTGAAGAAATGATTATGAGAATATCGATATAATAGTAAGGTATAATAATATGAAAGTTAATGTTGAGTATGTTATTTGGTTTGCTTAGGTAAAAGGTATGAGATATGATAGGTAGTTCGGTTTGGTTATGGTAGATGTATGAGGTGAGATAGGAGTGTGCTGGGAGGCCGTAACGGCCTGTACATATATGGATAGTATATATATATCACTGAATAGATGATAAGATGGTGAATGAGTCGTGCTGATATAACGAAATTGTGTTAGAATGGAGATGAGTGGATCCCAAACTAAGTATGAGGGTATCAAGAAGCGTTTCTCCCTACCACTCCCTTGATGAGTGAGAGATATATAGGCATATAGGTATTTATGTATGATATATATAGAATGTCGTAGTAGGTGCATGGTGTGCCCATACCTTGTGACGTAGTATTATCAACTATATAAAAGCGTGCAAGATAATATTTACCATTTAAGATAATATATATCTCCGTCGACTCGTATATAGTATATATATATGTCACTATGTGAAAGTCAATACTATTAAGGTATAGTATTATTTCTTAGTACGGTGAACAGAAGTTTATTAACTAATTAATAAAAACGCGTACAAAGGGGTCACTCTATGTAAAGCTCTATAGTAAGGTACTTTTCTTGTCGACATATTTGTCCATATCTATTTATACTTGCATTTCTTTTTCACTAAGCACATAATAAGACTTACTGTATTATTATATTGTGATCACGATCGCGTAGTTAACTTGGAGACATTAGGCCCTGCAGATGCTTAGCGGGGCGAATAATGCACCTAATACTGTAGTTTTTTTAAGAACAGAAATTATATGCGTGATAAAAGAAAAACAAATAGTAAAAAAATATATAAATGTTAATATAATAAGGAAAACCATAAGAAAATTAATCTACAAAATCATTAAATAAGATAATTATAATAATTATCCTCAATATTAAGGATTACCATTCTTTGCCATTCTAGAGATTTCTTAACTTTATTCCACATATTGGATACTAATCCCGTATTGAGTTGTAAATATTAAAAATTAATACATCACTTTAATGTCTTTACTCAATAACTATATTAATAAATAGGGTATGAGCATGGACCGCCTCTCGCTCGTTCTGTACTCTCTCCGAATTGTTGCCATAAATAGTTTTTTATTTTTTTGTAATATTTCTTTGGAAACTCATATATATCAATTATTAATATATTAATTATTTAATTATTTTTAGTTATTAATATTTTAGATGAGGAGAATATGAAGTTAAGTGTTGACTTATTTCTCACTTATAACTCAAAACTCTTAGAATACAATATTGATCAGGGTCATTTAGGTGATCTCATAATAATATAACGCTTTATTAAAAATTTCAGTAACGAAGAAGTGTTGAACGAAAATCGCCATAATTATGAGCATATAGGCTAAATAGGGACGTGTAATTATTTCTATTGGAAAAACAAGTAATATATTAATAAATATATATATATATTATATATTAATTATATATATATATATTAATATTATAATATATATATATATTAATTATTTATATATTAATATATATATATATATATATATATTATTATATATATATATATATATATATTAATTAATATAATATTATATATATATTATTATATTAATATATATATATAATATTAATCATATTTATATTTTATTTATAATATATATATTTAATTATATTTATATATATATAATATATATATTAATAATTAATATATAGTATATATTAATAGGTAGATCGATTGATATTAGTATTATAATCAGTGCTTTCCACCTTTCTAATATACATATGGCGAATTGTTATATGAATTATCTAGATAACAAAAGGCAATTTCTATGAAAATGGGAATAATGTGAATTTAAATGCTTTATAAAAATATTACAAATTGAAATACTTTTAATAACTAAAAAATATGACAGTGAGCTTCACATCCATCGTAAAAATATAATATAAAAACATAACTTTTAACTTTAATTGTGTATTAATTTATTATATATATATAAAGTAATTTTATCTAATTTATTAGTATTTCTATTATTTATTTCTCTTATCATAGGTATTTATACGTTTAAGAAAAAACAATAATATAAAACGAAATTTTATATATCAGATTCAATTTCTCCATCTTAGAACATTTTAAATAAATAAAATATACGTTTACAAATATACTTACTAAAAACTAGAGTAAAAATCGGTTTATCTATGCATAATTTACTCCGTACCTAGTTTTGAATTATTTATATTTTTATTTTCGATCAAAATCAACTGGCTAGTATTATGAATTACAACCTCAGTGAAATTTAAGTGGTTGAACGGAACATGCTTGTACAAATTCAAAAAACCATATGAGTGAACCTGTTTTGTTTATGTATATGTATACATATTAAAGTTCTTTTTTATATTTTTTTATTATTTTTTATTATTAGTACTATATTATTATTATTATAATAGCATGAATACTATAAATACAATATGAATATATTATATAAGTTTATAGTGAGTATGTTAACGGCGATTTGCATAATTAAAGTATCTGCAAATATATATATATTTATATATATATATATAAATAATTATATTTAATACATCAATTTTATATTATAATAATATTTTTTTTATAATAAAAGTGTGAGAAATTGGCTCAATTATTGTAGATAGTTATATTACATATATTAATATATATTAATTATTTATAATATAATATATATATTATATTAAACTATAATATATAATATATATATTATATTATATAGTTAACAATTATTAAATATACTTATTATATATTCATATTATATTATATTAATAATTATATATATATTAATATATTATTAATATATATAATTATATATATATATATATTAATATATTATTAATTAATTAATATATATATATACTTACAGTCTTAATGTTCAAGTATATATATCCTTTTTATTTAATATTTTAAAACTTAAACTGAAATTACACCTTAAGAGTAGGAACCGCATATAGATATTCAGGAAGTCGGGGGTCTCTGGCCATATCTAAGTTTGTGACGAGGGGACTTCGTCCCCCCCCTCTGTCCCCCATCGGCTCTAATCCTTATCACCCGAATATGGTAAATAATATGCTTCCTTGATACCTTTACCTCAACTACTCGCATAGTTAATTATAGTCGAAATATTAAAAATGCTTAAAAAAAATTTGTGAATGCAACATTTGTTTTTATTATTTTTTATTAGTACATTTTATTTTTTTATTTATTATTTATTATTTATTTTATTTATTATGTATATTTATTTAATTATTATTATTTATTATATTATTTTATTTAATTTATATATATATATAATATATAATAATATATATATCTAGTATATATAATATATATATGAATATATATATATATATATATAAATATATATATATATAAATATATATTATCTATATATATATATATATTATATATATATAATATATATATAATATATTATACATTATTATTCATTTATATTATTATTATTATTATTATTAGAGCACTTAAGGCCTTTCAAGCTGCCCAGTGTAAAATGCATATATTTGACATTCATCCTCTTAAAAAATTTTCCTTATGCAAAAATAATGCAATATAAAAGCAAATGCTACTTATTTCTTTACAAAGTAAATTCTATATATATTGATCAAATATCTAGTCAATATCAAGCCTTATCTTACATCAATATTAGCTCATATAGGTTGTATTAAAAGTGTTATTGAAAAAGGTGTTCAGAATAATTTATTATGATGTAAATCAGTTAACGTATCTAGCTAGTAATTTAGGTCAATCCTTTCTTTTTTTGTTTGTATTTATATGAAATACAAAACATGTTACTTATTGAAACTAAAATTTCTCTAAAATAATTTGTCTCAATTTATATATATTATACAATAAATTAGTGATATATTACAAAAAAAGTTAATTTATATTTAATTTTACATATTGTTTTTCTCAATCTTAATCTATAACTTATAATAGTGATAAAAGTGAGTGTCAATCGTATTAAAAGCTAATGAGCATATATAGTTTAGGTGTTACCACTTTATGGATTGTACGATTTTATAGTAAGGTATTTATAAATTAAAAATCTGGCTTAAAGCTTAACTGGAAGCTGGATATAATCTAACAAGCAGCCATGATATATATAATTATAGATATATATATATAATATTATATAATATATATATATATATTTAAATAATATTATATATAATATTAATACTATATTATATATATATCAAATACATTATAATTTTTATATATATTTTTATTATAATAAAATTATATAATACATATATATATTTAATATATATTAATATATATTATAATATATATATATATTAAACCTGATATATAGTATAAATTATAATAATATATTAATATTATATATATTATTATAATATATAATATATATTACTATAATCATACAATATATATATATATTATTAACACGTATATATAACTATATATTATATATTAAACTAACTATTAATATATATTAATATATATATTATATATATTAATATTATCTATATTATTATTTGACCACGTGATATTATTATTATTATATAATACTATAATATTAATAGTATATATATTAATAAATTAAGTATAATAAGATATATATATAATATTAATAGTATATATAATATATATATATACTTAATGAGATTAAAACATACATAATATTAATATATAATTATAAAACTATAATTAATTAATTAATATATATATAATTATAGTACTATAATATTATAATATATTAATATTTTGAACTACTCTTACCTCTTCATGTGAAATGTGTACACTAGTGCTAACGCTCATCAGTATATTATTTTATATATATAGGATTAATATTTATAATATATATATATAGTTTTAATATATATATAATTAATAATATATAATATAATATACTATATATAATGATATATATATATATATATTATAATTGAATTATATATATTATATATATTAAATTAATATATTTATAATATAACAGATATTTGATATATATATACATATTATATAATATATTATATATAATAATATAAATATAATTAATATTAATACATACTATATATATTTATATTTATATTACTATTAATATAATTATATTAATATATATACTATAATATATATAATATATATATAACTATTATTAATATATTATATATTAATATATATATCTTATATATATAGATTATATATTTGTATATATAATATATATATATATTATAAAATATATATATATATTATAATATATATATATATATATTATTATTATATATTAACCTTATAATACTATATTATAATATTATATATAGTATTAATTTAATAACTATATATTAATATATTAATTAATATTATATATATACTTAATATTATATTTATAATGGTATATATATTATACAATATATATAATTATATAGATAGTAATATTAATTTATATATATATATGATATAATAATATATAATATATAATAAATTTAATATATATATATATATAAATATATTTAATATTAATTTATATATTATAATATATATATATATATATATATATATATATATTATATATATGATATATATATATATATTAGTTAATTATTCCAATTATATATATTATACTCATAATTATAATACTATAGTACTAATATATATATTTTATTATATTATATATATTATATATATTATAATATTAATATTATATATATTATTATTTCATATATATCATAATTTAATATACTATACTTAATATTTAATAATAAATATATAATTATTATTATATATGTATATTGATATATTATTATATATATATAATATAATAATATCATTCATTATAATATATACGATTATATATTAATATTATAATAGTATATATATTAATATAGTATATATATACTATATGTCATATATATATATAATATATATAATTATACATATATAATATATATAGATATATATTATAATTATATTATAATATTAATATAATTATATATATTAATATATATATATTTAATTAATATAAATATATATATTGTATAATATAAATATATAGTATATATTAATATATAAATAATATTATTAATATGTATTAGTTATATTACTATATATGTGATATTAATATAATATATTTAATATATATATATATGTGTATAATATATATAATAATAATAATATAATTATTAATATTACTTCATATATTATTAATTAAATATATATATTATATATCATATTAATACCTATATGATATATCATACACACTAATACCCTCCCATATTATATATATCATAAATTACTAATATATATTAATTAATAATATATATATATATAGTATTAATGTATATATATTATATATATATCTAATTATAAATTAATTAATAATATATACTATATATTAATATTAAATTATTATAACTATATTATATATTATATACTATATATTTATTAAGATTATAATAGTATATATATATATATAACTATATATATATATATATATACATATAATATAATATAATTAATATAATGTTACATATATATATATATATATACTATTATTTAATATTTCAATATATAATATTTATATTATATAATTAATTAGTATATTATATATATATACTTATTATATATAATATATATATATATATACTATATAATAATATTAGTATAATATATATATATATATATATATTATATATATATATATATAATATATACTAATATACTATACTTATATATATATCATATAGATTATATATTAATAATATATGATCATTATTATATATTATTAGAATGTATTAGTATATAATGAATATTATTATAATATTCTATTATATATATGTATATATATACTATATTAATATTATATGTATATATATATATATATATAATATATATATATAGACTATTAATAATATTATATATATATATATATTAATTATATTATATATAATAGAATATATAATTGTTTATTCTATTATAATACTATTTATATTAAAAATATTAGTCTAATATATATATATTTTAATATTAATTAATCATTAGATTTTCTATTTCAATATCACTTTCATACTCCGACTTGTGATACATGTGAGTATATATATATTGCTACGTATATATACTATAGTGTATAATATACTCATATATATATAATATATATATATATATTATATATATATATATATCTATATATA